>BDUI01006468.1:40329-50762 GCA_002335545.1 Apodemus speciosus
GGAAGGCAACACCCAGATCACTCTTGAGCAATGGTCTTGATGCAACAGCAAGAGGATTTTTATTCCAGAGGCTCTGGGGTTCACAGCCCTACACCACGCAGGGGTAGAGGACTGTGAACCCCGAGTGCAGAATCTGGACAGCTTTTATAGGTTTACAACAAAACCCGAGTAACACAAACCAATCATTCCTTAGCATCGAGAGTGGCGCAGTGTGAGCCAATTGATTTGTACCACTCCATAGCTTCTAAGCCAATCAGTTTAAATTATCCAAGCCCGTGCTCCGAGGACCAATCAGTTTTCTATAGAAGCCAGGTAGCAACTAGTTAGCTCATTTCCAGTTACGCATTTCCTGTTACGGGGCCAGGGTCACATACTCAGGCCCTTTCACCTAGTTCTATACAGAGAGCAGGCTCAAGGAATGTGACCTTTTACCTAGTTTCTAACAAAGAGCAGGCTAAACTTCTGACTTTTTGGGGTCATTTAAGAGTTAGGCACGGGGGATTTTTAGGCTGTAATTCTCATCCTTTCACAGATGAAGGCACCAACCCTGAATAAACACACACAAGCCTTTATAGCGCATGATTGTATGGGAGCAAGAAACAGGAAGGTAACTGTCTACTGGTCGTGTTCAGCTTCCTTTGAGAAAGTAGAAATGGCAGTCATCCCTGRGACTCAGAGAAGGCTGAGGCCAGGGGAATACAAGGCCACAATGACAGTAAAGAAAATGGTTCAAAATGTCTGTTACTGCGAGGATCCATGACTCGCCGAAGAATGATACCCCAGACTCAAGTAGTATGCAAAAGCAAAGAACGTTTGATTCTGTAGAAGTCCAACACGCTGGGGTCTACCATCTTCCAAGATGGAGGCACCCCAGTGAGCTTGCAGGTCCGATTTAAAGCACATTAGGGGAATTGTGGGCAGGAGTTGGTGAGCTTTTCCTTAATCTGTTGCCTCTATCTCTGGAGACATTCCAGAACCACTGCTGGGGGGATTGGGGGGTGGGGGGGGGTTGGCTTGGGCTTGAAACTGTTGCTAGGGAAGTCTGGAAACTGTTGCTGAGGAAGTCTGGAAACTGCTGCAGACCCATTGTCCTTGCCTCAGGCCAGGTGGCAGGGCAGCTTCTGAGGCCCGGACTTGCCTGGACTTGCCCAGTTCTTCGACACAGAGATTTAGGTCTATCTCCTGAACTGCGTTTTTGAAGCCTGTCACGGAGTCTGCCTGTCTCATTACTTAGTCCTGCTGTGACTTAATGTGACATGGTGGGTTGGTCACCATGGCAGGGGCTCCCGTTCTCTGAGGAGAAAAGCAGGAAAGGGACTGAAGGAGGTGGGGTGAGAGGGGGACGGGGCAGGGCGGGGGGGGGCTGCAATCGGGGTGTAAAGTAAATATAACAAATGACAGAATAAAATATAATAAGAAAAATGTTTTAAAGTCTGTTACTTAGAGGGGAAATACAGCCTGAACCTAAATCGAGCAGGAGAGGTGGTGAGCAGTTTTACGACTACTTCCGGGTTTCGGTATTGACAGGAATGTCCTCTCAGATACTGCCCAAGAGGTTTAAACAGATCTCGCCTGGATTGTGATCCTTCATAGGAGCATAAGCCTGGCCCTGCCAAGCTGAAAATTCCACTCTCATCCACACGACAAATGTCCTCTCCTTCTCTTCCACCGCTAGTAAAGCATTAGGCACTGGAGGCCTAGTTAAGAGGGACACGGCTCATCTTGTCACCAGTCTGGAAAGAAAAGATGAGCCCAGAAGACAGAAGTGAGCATTTAGGTCCAAGCCAGGCCTAAGGCTCTCTCTCCCTTTCCCCTCATATAATAAATGTAAGCTGATGGATGCTTTTCGTGACTGTGAACCTAGCATGCGTGGGATCTCTTACCCATTTATACATGGAGCTACCATAACTGTATAGAACTATCAATCTTTCATCATGCTTTCTGCAGAGATAGTGACCGGCTTGAAAACAGGTGTGAGGAGATACAGGTAGTGAGTGACAAGGGCTTATCTAGGGACAAGTGAACGGAAAAAACACAGGGAGTGAGTGTAAGCCCGGTGCTGACTTTCTAAGAAAGGAAGACAGTTACGTGATACAGGTACTCCAAGTTAAGTCCCCACTTTGAGAGATTCAATCCACAAATATGTCTCCTCCTCCTYCCCCTCCTGCCCCGCCTTCCCCTTCCTCCCCCTCCCCCTTCCTCCCCCTCCCCTTCACTCCCTTCCTCCTCCCCCTCATCTCCCTTCTCTTCCTCCCCTATCATTTAACACTTTCCACAGCAAAGAGCCTGTGGGCAACCCTTGATTCATTGCAGACAGGAAGATGGCTGGAGTAACATGCTGCTGATAACAGAGGAAGTCTCCTCCTACACTAGGAAACCCAAAGATGTGGGGGCAGAGATGAGACTAAAACGAGCCCACAAGTTGCTAAAGAATTCAGTCTGCTGTATTTCCAGACCCCAGAAGTGAGAGTCAGCGGTTGTTACAGTCGAGTGTGAAGTTCGTCTTGTGAACCACATGCTCTTCCGATCCGTTTATCGGGGACAAAGTACAGGGAAATGCCACAGGCTCATGAATCATCGCCACTCCTGCCTGGCAGGAAACTTCCAGTAATTTATACTTTCCATCTGGATGCAACTTAAAAGACTAATTACCAGCGGTAGCAGTGAGCCCCCATGATTAATGGGCGAGGGTCTTAGGAGTGAGGCCAAGAAGAGCCCCAAGTCAGCATGACTTCAGACAGGCAGAAAGTTTTCCTTGACGTAGCAGATGCTATTTAAAGCTTGCGATCTGATATGCGCGAGCAGCAGTGCCCTTGTTGAGTAAATTATTTAAATTTCACTCCAAGATCAGTAATTTAGTTTCAAATGTCACTTGTATCTGTGGTATCGTGTCTACCTCTTGAATTACTGAATCCATAAGGAAGTTTCTGAAAGAAGGAAAGGCCATCTGGCCCACCCCGGTTACCATTTATGGTTAATTATTATTAATATTAATAATTTTAAATACAAGCATACACACCTCAAGGCCTCTACGCCCTCAGCAGGCATTCTGTGTCAGTAAGCATTGCTGAGCCACGAAGCTGAGGAAGTAATTAGCTAGTAAATCCCACTGAAGAGAATTTAATCAAAATACAAGTTGAGCTCCTGTACAGTGTAGAGTGACCTTTTCCTGAAAGCCCATATATTTCCCACCCCCATTTTCTCACCAGATCCAATTCCCATTGCCCTTTGAAGTCAGGGTCACCTTCAAAGTCTGAAGACCAAGATGAAAACTTGGAAGCAGACAGAGTGCATCCCTCTAGCGAGATCCCAGCTAACTTCTTGAGAAGCACACTGATAGATCTCTTCGCTATCCCCCTGAACTTGCTTTAGTGAACATCTTTCTTCTTGGCAAGGCTTACCTAACAATGCCTACTTTGATTTACTTTCAAAATAGTTTATTGTTAACATACAGTAGGTATTGGGTTCCATGTTAAGTTGGGGGATTTCTATGGATTAATTGAAATTACATTAATCAGTAATCCAATTGGGGAATTGGTTTGGTTTCTTATTTAAACCACTGTCCAGACCATTTTCCCGCACATAAAATGCAGATGGCACTTCAGAAGTGACAGAGCACAGAGCACAGTGGAGACAGGAGACCACAGCAATAGCAATGACGTCAGGTGCTTTCTCTTTTCCTTCTTTGGATCTTATTTCCTTCTTATCATGTATAATTTGGACTCCTGGGTGGGCAGGGGGGCAGGGTACACCTTTGTGTGTGGGTGCACATGCGTGAGTATCAAACACATCCATGTGTACCGCTGTGTGTGGAGATGAGAAGACAACCAGAAACCATGCTTAGGAACCAATCATTCCAAGATAATGAGCACAACGAGGAGACTAGATGGACTGGTCAGTGAGACCCAGGGATTTACCTGTCTCCAGCTCCCCGCCATGGGGATTTCAACCATGCCTCTGTTCTTTCATGTGAATTCTGGAAATCGAGTTCAAGACCTCCAGCACTTGACCAACCACACCCTCTCCAGCTCTCAACACTGTTTTGTCCATCACACATGACCTGCCTACCACTAAACAGTTACCCCCTCCTGAACATCTGGTTTTCCTCTTTTCTCAAGTTCCCAAAGAGTCTTCCTTTAAACCGAGTGCTTTTCCTAATAACTTAAAAGCCCCACCTGTTTCTGAATAATCCCCAAAGGTCTTCTCAAATACATCCTCAAACAACATTTGCTCTATGCTGTTACCATCACACACATGCCTTTTGCAATATCCCTGAGAGCTTAACAACCTCTCCCAACACTACCTCATGTACGAGGCTTACTAACTGCCTTCCCAACTTGTCCTAACTCAGATTTGCACACGGTGGTGAGGGGGTGGGAGTGGATGCATTCATCTCACCTAAGTAGACCTTGCATCCTTGTGACAGCAATGCCCCCCCAGTCCATGCCCTCTGTTCTCTCCCACCTTCGTGCCATGAGATTGGAAAGGGAAATGGGGGTGGGATGACCAGCTCCGAAGGAGGCAACATCTAAACCCTGATTGCAAGTGTCAAGTGCTCTCTGAAATATTCTGGAGGAGAGAGAGAATGAACAGATTTACGGTGCTCATACTTCACCGGGTTTTATTTTGGTGGTGCGTGTAGATGAGAAAAGATTAAAAGCCCAAACAAATGTCTAAATCATTTTGCAAACTCCTCACCCGGTTGCACAGCCCTAGCTCTGTAGACAGAACTCCAAAGGGACAGCTCCCTTGCTGGCTCCTGAGAGCAGCCTCAAGTGGGGTGGGGGGAGACACGAATCAGGAGGGAAGTACCAAATTGTCAAAATATCATCCTCCTCCAGAAATATATCATGAGAAAAGTGATTCCATTTTTAATAGAGTTTTCTTTGAAGTTTTAAGTACCAAAAACTAATTCAAGGGTTTGGGTATGGTGCAATTCTCGGCATGATTTATATTTAATATTTAAGGGAGTAGGGTATTATTTCTTTCAGAAATGTAAGTCTAGAGGAAGAATAACACCTTAGTTAGAAAACTGTTTCTGATCTCCCAGCTAAATTAAAAACCTAGCTTGAACTTTTTCCCAGGCAAAGCAGGCAGGAAAGTTAACTCACCTCCCTTATCTGAGCATGGTGAAGGATGCTTCTCTCTCTCCAAGCTTTGTGTGGTGTGGGATTGCAAATGAATCACTACTAGAGTTAGCCTGAGCAAGACCAACCAGGAGTATGGTGGCAACCATCCAACCAGCAGATGTGTACGTTCCAGCAGAAGGGAGCTCTAGAGAGCCCCCACATGCCTGCTGCTGACTGAAGAGATCTACAGGAGGGCAGATTCGATTCTTGACTTCCCCACAGAGGAGAATCTCTCAAGACGAGTCAATATTAAGCAAGGATGGGTTTATTGATTAAGAAAATGTTTTAACATGGAGTAAAGCACAGGTATTAGGTGAGGGAGTGGGGAGAGGAAGCTCAGCAGGGCGCTTAGGGAAAGGATAAGATGCCCATTTGTAGGGGCTTCTGAAGCGAGTCGTCCTTCAKTGCCTAAAAGTCCTCACAATGGTCATATAAACGATGTTGGTGACTTCCGAAGTTACGTCATTTAATGGTTTTTGTTTTGTTTTGGGGTTTTTTTTAAGGGAATTTTTCATTATTTTTCTCATTTTTATGAGATCATAAGGTAGCTCACTGGCCAAGATTTCAGGCTGATTGAAGTAAAATCAAAAGCTACAGAGGTTGAAAGAATCCTTATTATGCTAGATGTGTTGGATTTGAATAATAATGGCACCACAGGTTCATTGGTTGAATGCTGAGTCACCAGGGAGGAGCTCTATTTGAGAAGGATTAGAGGAATTGGGCGTGGTGGCCTTGTTGGAGGAAGTACATCACTAGGGGTGGCTTTAGGGTTTCAAATGCTCCTATCAGGTGCAAACTCCCTCTCTTTGGCTCTCCTTCAGCCTGGGCATCAAGATGTAGCTCTCAGCTACTGCTCTAGGGCCATGTCTGCCAGAGGGCAACCTATCTTCTTAGCAATAGCCAGGGTTGGTTTGGGGAATTCCATGGGGATASCCTTGACCAGTAATTCAATTGAATACAACCCAGTTCTGCTACTGTAAGCCCTGCTTGGTGACAAGAGAGGACAAGTTGAGAATCCATATCCCCCATTATTAGGAGAGCTCATTAGGATTGCCTCCATATATTTTATAGAGTTTCCACCGTATTAGGTTTCCATAGTATACCTCAAATACCCCCATTCCAGCTGTCTATCCCTGCATTCTCTCCCTCCACCCTATCTCTCCCCTTCCTCTCTACCTGATCGTCCTGCTTCCTTCCCTTCCCACCTCTAGTCTGCTTATAAGATCCATTGCATTTCCCCTCCATGTGTAACCCCTTAACCCTTCCTCTATACTTAACATCTCTGGGTCTACAAGTTGTAGCTTAGTTTCATTTACTTAATAACTAATATCACTTATCAGCAAATAGATACCATATTTCTCTTTCTGAGTCTAGGTTACCTTGGTTAGGATGATTTTTTTTTCTAGTTCCATCCAACTGCCTGCAAATTTCATGATGCAACTTTTTTTAAACAGCTGAGTAATACTCCATTGTAAAAATGTGCCACGGTTTCTCTATCTGTTCTGTTGAGATGCATCTAAGCTGCACCCAGTTTCTGACTATTATGATTAAAGCCATAATAAACATGGTTGAGCGAGTGTCCTCATGGTAGGACGGAGTGTCCTTTAGGTATATGACCAAGAGTCCTAAAGCTGGATCTTGAGATAGCTTGACTCCCAACCTTCTGGAGAATTGATTTCTATAGTAGCTATACAAGCTTGTACTCCATCAGCAATGGATAAGTGATCTCCGTTACTCCTTATCCTTGCCAGCATGAGCTGTCACTTGTGCTATTGATCTTAGCCATTCTGACAGGTATAAGATAGAATCTCAAGGTAGTTTTGATCTTTTGATTTGCATTTCCCTGACAGTTAGGGATCATCAACATTTAAGTGTTCTTATCTGTTTAGATATGTACCTCATTTTTAATTGGATTATTTGGTTTTTTTATATATATTTCAGCTGTTCTTCAATATACACCACAATCCCAAAGAAGTAAGCTCTAATACCAGAATAAGACACTATAGATTACAAAGGAGTGGAGAATTGATGCTTTTGCTGTAAACAAAATTTAGTTTTGTTGGTGAGATTGTAAGTTTATCGCTAGAAAAAATAAAAACCACACTAAAAACCATATACACCGAGCCTTTAAGAATGATTCATGGGAACACCACAGAACAGGGGAACAGTATAATTATTTTAAAGCCAGAGGACCAGAACACCTGCTTTGAGACAGTGTCTTCAAGTCATGATAGGGAAGCCATAGCCACAGAGTCTCAACAATATGTTTGCCTGTACCTGCATATGACCTGGACAACTATTACATCAGCTAACATGCCAACACAGAATGAAGAAAACATCACAAGGCCCAAACCCTAGATGAAAAGCTTTAGGCAACCACTTGCTGCTGAGAAAGGGAGAATCTATCCTCTCCGGATGAGGTTCCCGGATGTGTTATTCAAGTGGTCAGTCCCAAGCATGTATACATACAGATAACAATTGGACTCTAGTTTATATATGCATGTGTGTATATGCATAACAATAATTATAAAACAGGTCAAGAATTCAAGATGAGTTCATGGGAGAAGTTAGAGTAGGAAAGGGTGGGGGAGTAATAGTATAAATAGAAGGTACATGTGCCCCTGCCTTTGCTACTAAATTCTATTTAATGTTTCAGTATCTGAATCCACCATGTATGCAGGCAACTCCAATTCATGCAGAATCCAGCACTTGGTTGAAAAAGAGAAGCTGTTTGTCTCTAGGATGGTGCAACAGTAAAAGTCCCATTACACATATGATCAATATTGCACATTGATTAACATATCACAGTCAGATGTTTGATTGAGAGTAAATCTTCTAGAGGGATGTGAATATGCTCATATTTTAATATCTTCAGGGTCAGAGTCTCACCACATACATCCCTGGTAGATATTCAAATGCAAAATTGCTAGCTTTATCACTTTAAATGGTTTAAGCCGATGAAAGGACACTCCATTTGTTTGCTCAATATTCAATTGAAATGGAAATGGTTAGTTGAGTGCACATCTCCCCCACCCCCAAAGTCTCTTCCCCTCCCGTGCCAATTACATAGAATGAAAGGTGCATTCCGCAAGGCTCGCTTTCGATAATAAATGACTAAACTGGAAGCTTTGATTACCTTGCTGCATTTGATAAGAAAATTAATAGAATTAGCAAGGTGTCTGTGTGTCAGGGAGAGTCACATATGGAGTAGAGAAGGGGGGGAAGAGGGAGGAAAGGAAGAGAGGAAGGAAAGAGAAGAGAGAGACAGAGGCGGAGAACGAGAGAGAACAAAGCCAACCTTAGATCAAATATCAAATAAAGCTGCATCCAGAAGAGTCCAGCAGCCATAAAATCACTGATAACAAATAAGTATTATTATTATTATCATCATCATCATTATTATTGTCATTATCATCATCATCATCATCATCATCATCATCATCATTATTATTGTCATTATCATCATCATCATCTTAAATAGAACCAAACTGGATCGTGAGATTGGCTTCTCCAAGGGAATCCACTGTCTTCTTTCTTGAGGACAGGGATAGTGTAACACCTTCATTTTCTCTGTCCAGTGAAGAAAASTGTTCATAGGAAGCTGCTGCTTTCCAAACAGAATGGAGGATGAGAGTCATTTGTAACAGAGGACCCTCGGTGGTCTTCCTCCTGCTCCTTTTTCTTCAAATACATACGTGAAGATCTGTAATTGTGCTTCGAAGAACATTTCCGACAGCTGTGAGTGATAATGGGCCAATCACCGTGAGCTGAGCGCTTTCTCACCCTGCAGCTGCAGAGTTCCCTATTCAAAGCAATTCATTGATATTTTGTAAAGCCCCTTGAAAGGAGAAATGGGGCCTCGTGAGTGTTCTTACCTTGGCCTCACCAGCAATTAGAAAGCCAGGCCCTCTTCAGAGAAGCCTCAGAAGAAGAGGGGCATCCCTAAGTGTCTAAAACAGCTTGAATCTCCAGGGCACACTCACCACTACAGCCAGACTAGTAGACGCCTTAAGAGACATCATAGGGTAATTACTAATGGTAACTTTACTGAAAATTATCCCACATTCAGTAGAGGAAAGCTTTGATTCTGATACATTTATCACTTTTTCATGTCTACAGCATGGTGCTAATTTGTACCACACTTTTCTTTAAAATGAACTTCTTAAGCGAACTATGTAGGACCAGAAAGGGCTTCTTTATCCTGCAAGTCTAAAATGTTCACAGCTTACCAACTCAGGGAAGGTGGGCCTCATATACCATCTTCCAATGAGAAATACCAACCCAAAAGATGCTGCAGATTAACCCAAATAGTTCTTCTTTTCCTGGCAATAACCAGACACAAGAAAATGTCTGAGCATGGGATATTAGTATGGTTTCCAGCAGACCTCCCTGTCTTCATTCAATATTTCAAGTTAGAAAATCTTAATGGACATACTTACACTTCATACTTAAACTTCTACTGTCCTCGATATCATCAGAGGATATATGCCCTTGATGTCATGGGCCACAAGAAGGGTTAGAACACTGACCTCGTATGTTCCAAAATGAAAGTGGGTCTTCCTAGAGAGATAGTTCACAGAGGTAGCTACAATTCAAATACTGCTTCTCAAAGCAGTAACTCCAGAGATGACATCACAAACCTGCTGGCATCCATTACTGTTACGAACTATGGTGAGGATACCCTATATCGAGCAGAGACGGAGTGGATGGATATGTTTTCTTTTTCTTGATCCTGGAAACCCAAGGTTGCTTGAAAACACTATGTGGCCAAGCAATTAATGGCTGGCTTCCCAATCCCATTTCTCGAAAAGAAAAATGAAGAAGCTCACAGATGCCTAGCAACACCCAGCAATGCTTCCGCAGCACTTGGGCATTTGTGAGTCAAATGATGGTACCAGTGGGCATGGATGCCGAGGCATCTCACAGAGCACTGCGTGAGAGCCACGCCCTTAGACAACCTCGCATCTGATGCCAACAAAAACAAACCCAAGAAAACTTAGTCTTTTAAAATCATCCTCAAGCTTGAGACTTTCAATTTTAACTTTTTTTTTCCTCAAAATTGATGACTTCGGGGGCTGGAGAGATGGGTCAATGGTTAGAAACACAGGCTGCTCTTCCAGAGGACCTGGATTTGATTCCAAGCAAACACATGGCAGCTCACAACCATGTAATTCTAGTTCCTGTGGATCCAATGCCCTCTTCTGGCCTCCATAAGCAATGCATGGTACACAGGCAAAATTCACCCAGTCATATAAAAACAAATACATACATATATACATACATACATACATACATACATACATA
>BDUI01006469.1:52275-64532 GCA_002335545.1 Apodemus speciosus
ATATGAGTTGCTTCTTACCTAACACTAAAATCACTTTTGAAAAGTGAGATAATTTAGCTCCTCTAGTTCACTGTATATTATGAATTCCTCATAATGTATAAAGTTACTAGGGATTTTTTATTATTTTTTCTCAGTGTCACCATTTTTAATTCTGTTTTTAAAATGATGATTCACAAAAGTTACATGAAGATTGGCACCCAACTATTACTCTGGGCATAAATATTTAGCTTTTTATATGAAATATGGTAAAACCTCTAACAAATTTGCTTCACCCATGAGATATAAAATCTTGTAGTGTTTCCCATTTTGCTGTGCAGTGGGTACTGAAATTACTATCACCCTTTACTATTCTGCTTTTTATGTTGGTGTTATCTTACTCTATTTAATATTTATGTAATTATTATCAAGATTATTACCTTTTGAGGTTTTGATTCTAAGAAACTCTTTCTTAGAGCCTTAACAATTACCTTATTTTTTCATGCAACAAACTCTGACACTGAAATCTACTATATATTGAAAATTTAAGAAAATGTAGTCAAATATAATAAGAGAAATGTTGAAGACTCCAGTTGTGAAAACATTTACAGTAAAAAAATGTTTACTTTTTTTAAATATAAGGGGAATATATAAATGTGTCACACAATTTAGCATGCACAAATTTTCTTCAAAAAATAACTTTTTACAGAAAATAATCAATTTGTATTCTAGCAAGGTAGAGATTTGGTTATGTGTTACATAGTTTGGGAAATGATGGTTAACCAAAGGTGAAGGAAATAGATGTGACTGCCTCCTCCTTTTTTAAAAATAATATTATTATTTATTATTATTATTATTATTATTATTATCATCATCATTGTTATTATTATTATTATCATCCTCATTGTTATTATTATTGAGCTTTAGAAAGCACAGCCTATTAGTCCCTTATTGAAAGAAAATCCTGTCTCAAAAAGGAAGCATTCTACAAACAGAATTTTCATTCACTCTGTTTTTCAATACACAATAGCCACTAAATCTTCCCATTACCACTGGGCAATTCCCCATTCCAGAACTGTCAGTCTCATAAAGGCTCTCCAGTATTGTATGTTTTTATTCTTAGAATGGGATGATCAAAGGATTGAGCTGGTATTTTTCATCTTTATCCAAGAAAACAACTACCTTTCAAGGCTTACAAAATGTTAGCATTTTGTGTATGTGAAATGAACTATCACATTTAAAAGGTAAGGGCATGTGAAGACAATGGCTTCCTAATATGGCTAAAATGTCCAGGACATAGTTCATCATCTTAATTTCTGGCTAATTCTGTCCTTCTTTGTGTCTCTTACTTTGCTTATTCTAGTATTTTCGGAAGAAAGCTGTTGCAGGATGCATTGAACAAAACTTTTAACATTTTTAATAACCATGAGAAGAATGAGGAAGTTTTTGAATATCCTACCTGGAAAAATTGTAATACAGGATGCATTAAATAAAGTAGCCAGTGCTATGAAGTTTCTTTCCTGAGCTACAACATGTTATTCTGTTGATTGGCACAATGGTTTGCCACATATTTATTACTTACATAATTTGTCAGATGTGCATTTATATTTTGCACAGTGCTTGAACATGCATGACACATTAATCTTTTTATGACCTTGCTATTAGTGTACCTAATCCACTACTGCCTAAGAGTGCCAAGTGACCTACAATATTGGTACTTTGAAGGAAAAGGAGTCTTTTTAAATTTAAAATATCATATATTCAATAGTTTTGTGCCCTCTACATAAACAAGCTAACACAATTTAATGCTTCTTCCAAGGGACATAGAGTCAAGGAAAGAGACTCAATTTTTCAAAAATATGCCTGTGGTTTATGGCAGTCTAGGGAGTGGAGAATGCTCTAGGTAAAGGCATATTGCTCTTTTACAGACTCAGAGTTCAGTTTGCAGTATACATGTTAAGTTGCTCACAAGTACAAAGAGGACCTACCACCCTTTATTGTTTTCTGTGGACACCCACAATCATGTTTATATGGATACAGGCATATATATTCACATACATAAATAATAATAGTTTGTATAATATAATTATATTTTACCCTTCCCTTTCTTCCTTCTAAACCCTCCCATATATCCTCTGTACATGTCCTGCTCTCCTTCAAACTCATGTTTTTCTCACTAACTTTTTGCATGCTTATATGTTAATACAAACATATTTCTACTAATAACATGTTCAGTCTACATAATTTTACTTATGTATGTCTTCATTGCTAGCCATATGCATTGAACATTCAATTGATATGTTATTTCCTGAGTAAGACCAATTCTCCAAGTCCCAGCCTTCTTTAGTTGCCTAGAATTCTTTGTGTATGGTTGAGACATCATGGGCATACAGTCATGCATGGCTATTGATGTCAGGTTTGAACAGTCATGTTGGTGAGAATTTATGAGTGTCCTCTTCAATATTACTAGAATACATAATCTCACAGCAAAATCTGTAATTCTCTGGCTCTTATACCAAGTATGTCCTATCTTCTGCAATGTTTAAGTGAAGGAGTGCTTTGTGGACGTTGTCCACTGTGACTAGTTTCTACAACTCTTTTGCTGTTGGTTGTTTTCTGTAGGATTCTTAGGCTGTTGTAAAAAGAAATTTCCATTATGAGAGCTGAGGACTCTACTTAAATTTGGGTTTAAGAGCAAATGTTTAGCATGCACTTAGAGTCTATGCTGTCTTGGTAAACTAGTGGTTATATATTCTTCTCCAATATCCATGAGTTTACTGGCACTAAGTAGTTTGCTAGGTCCCTGATACCAGACATAATTTTCCTCTTGTTTTGTCACTCTTAGGTCAAATTAAAGAGCTATTGGTTACTACTAAGGTTTGTGTGCTGCTATTGTACCCTTATAATTGTTATGTCATATACTTGGATGATGTGTTTCATAACATTATAATTGAGTAGGACTGCTCATTGACTTGCCCTTTGAAAGCCTGCATGGTGCATTCTGGTACCATAAAGCCTATTTGTCTGGGAGGAGACATTCAATCATTTTGTTGCTTAGAGGTCTCTGGGCTCTGTTTCTGAAGTATATGCTAATACTATTTTTAAAATTCTGTCCAAATAAGTCTATCAGGTTTTAACTAAGTGCCAAAGAATGTACACAGTTCAAGACTATTAAGGAGGCAAAAGATAACTGATAGTACAATGTAGGTAAAGTTCTCTTTCCTCTACAAATGACACTTAATCTTACTTAATGGTCAACTTATATAACAGCAGGCATTATGCATGTGTGTGTATGTGTGTGTGTGACACAGAGAGAGAGGAGACAGAGACAGAGAGACAGAGAGAGGGAGGGAAAGAGGTGGGGGCACTGAATATTTATTTGTTCTACTGTCTTACTAATAATGAATCTTTCTTATTATATCATTAAATCAATCAGTATATTTTTAGACCTATAGAATTATAGAACTGGATTGCTACCTAGCTTACCCACTCTAATAATGTGCTTTAACTCTGTGTTTCAGATAGGCAGGAACTGATAAATTTTTCAATACTGAAATATCCCTATGAGCCTTTCATAGATCATCTGGTCCCATAATAATGCACTCTGAATAGTGAGTACTGTATTTCAGGAACTATAGTACTTTACATTTATTTTACTGTCTTTATACTGAGAATGGATCCATTGCTTCATGAGTGTCAGACAAAAATACTATTGCTGGGATGTAATCCAGTTTATTTTCCCTTAATTTTAAGATTATCTTCAAATTGCCTGAGAAGTCCTAAATCTTGTGCTCCTCATGCCTCACTGTCTCAGTAGATGAGTCTAGAGTCATGGTCTAACATACCTAGGAATGATGTCAATCTTATGGGGAAAATCTACAACCAGTGTCTTTCATTATTTTCCTGTGCAACTTCTGAAACTGTTAAAAACGAAACCTATTTAAGATTACATATATTGTGCTTACTGATAAATTTCTATAAATGTCTAATATGAATTTTAGGTAGGACAGTATATATTTACCTTATGTGGGCATTTTAGAGAATGGTAATACATSTAAACTTACTGGCTCAGCTCCTTGTTTACAAGCTGTTAGGAACAAGAGTTCTTCATGGTGGCCATTCTGTCTTCTTATCCTTATACACATGGGTTGTTTGTAAATATTTGTGGTTTATTTATTTGTTTATCATGTTACCATCAGTGTAAATACTATTTATTCAATATGATTTAAGGCATTATTTTTATGTGTTTGCATCTATAAATTGTTTTTTGAGCAAAAGATATTTGAGTTCATCCATATTGATAGGCATAATTAGAACTCACATTATATACTGTGAATTCATATCATTCTTTGATTATGCTGTAATATAATCATTAATTTTGTGCTGTATAATTAAATTATCTATATGCTGTTGTTCTGTAAATTCTGCAATGGATATTCTAGAGAATCTGAATGATTCTGCAGCAGATTGGGTCATAGTACTGAGAGAAGTGAATGCAAGCCTGTATTCTTAGCTAAGAAGCAAACTCATACAAGTCAAAAAAATAGTTTTCTTGTTACTGAATTTCTTTGGGTCTGTGGATGGCCCAAGGAAGGATGTATGAATCTCACTCAGAGGAGGAAACATGATAGACATTGGAGGTAGATGGACAGAAGGAACTTGGTGGGAGAGGGGATGAGGAGCGGAACCGGGATTGGGTATCAGGTATAGAACAGGGGGGTGGGAGAGGGCTGAGAGCTGAGATTCCTACCATCAGGAGATATAGAGACTAATATGGCAGCCTCCCTTAGCCAGTGGGACTTCCAGTGAAAGGTAGGGGACATCAACCCACTCATAAAATCTTCAACCTAAGATTTCCCTTGCCTACAAGATGTGTAGAGATAAAGATTAAGCAGAGATTAAGGGAATGGTCAACTGATTACTGCCTCCTAGAGTCTTTATCCAACAATAGATGGAAATACAGGTGTAAACCCACAGTCAAACATCAGCAGAGCTATGAAAGTCTTGAGGAAGAGCAGGTGTTAGAAGTGAACAAGCTGAAAGTAACAAGGACACCACAAGACCTCCAGAGTAAACAAACTTGGGCCCATAGTGGGCTCAAGAAACTGAACCACCAACCAAGAGTATGCAGGGACTGGACATAGACACCCTACACAATTATAGCAGATGTGCAGTTTGGTCTTCAGGTGGGTCCCCTAACAATTGGAGTGGGGACTGTCTCTGACTATGTTACCTGCCATTGGATCCCTTTCCCCTAACTGGAATATCTGGTTGGACATCAGTTGTAGAGAATGTACTTAGTCCTTCTGGGACTAGTTGTTCAACTGCTGGCTGATACCCAAAGAAGGAATCCTTTTCTCTGAAAAGAAGGGGAGGGGATAATGAGGGGAGGGATTTGTAAGACTGGTACTGGAAGGAGAGGAAGGGTATCTAGATGCAAAGTAAATAAGTAAGTAAATAAATTATTGAGAAAAAGAATAATTTTCTCCAAAGAAACTTTGTTAGGGATTCAAGGAATTTCTAAGTGCAGGGACCATGTTCAGCAGGGGATGGTCAGCAGAAAATACAATCATTGGCTCTTTGGTGTGTTTTGTAATGTTCTATTAGGGCATTTTAACCTTTATAGGTCATTTGCACATGGCTTCTGATTTCATGGTTTAGTGGAATTGCTGTGTGAGTAGATATGTGTGTTAATGTAATTTGTGAGTTTCCTGGGATTTTTCTTTAGCTCTTTTTCTAATGTATGTTTCATCCTATTATAATTTGTTTTATTTTTCTGATTATATTATTATTGTTGTTGTTGTTTTATTAATTATATGCTTATTCGTCTTCAAACTAGACACAGAACAGGTGTGACTTTGATTAGAAGAGAAGATGGGAGGATCTGGGAGTAGTTGTCAGTGGGGAAACCAGAATCAGAATATATATTTTATAAAAGAGAGACCTATTTTCACTAAAGGAAAAGCAAAAAAATAAAAATAGCAATATTTTATAAAATAGACAAGAATTTCTCTAACATAAGCATATGTCTTATTTAGTCTCTCATACACAGTAATACTATGTAGATCTTAATTTGCATAAGTATGAAAGGGAAAGTTCCAGATTGAAGTATATGAGGAGATGAGTCAGAGTATAAAACTCTTATCAAGCAAAGGGGAAGATGGCAGCATGGAAGTCCATGACTCAACTAAAAGTATAGCTGGCATACTGGTAATCTAAAATGCCAACACTCAGGAGGCACACAGGGTGTATTCCTGGAGCAAGCTGGCTGAATTGGTAATAACTATATTATACAGAAGAGACTGTAAAGGAAAGATCAATGGAGAAAAGCCATTTTGGCACAGAGGTGCTGACCTCTGGCCAAAAGATACATTTGTGTTCATGAAAACCTGTGCACCTAATTAAGCCCCCAAGCATGTAAATCCTGATAAGCACATCAAACACACATATGCTCCCACCATCAGAAAGGGAAATGTGGGTTAAATATATAAAATGGAGTGCCTACAATAGCAGTTCATGGATTCATGGATAATTCTTTAAGTTTTATGCCAATTTTTATAAGAAATTAAAAAGCAATAGATTTAAGTGCTTATTGCTGTGTGCATTTAAACACCCACCCACAGAGTATTCAGGTCTCTGACTTCCTGTTTTCCTGCTTTGGTTTTGTTTCCATCCGAAGCTCTTCTTACCAAGTAAACAATGGATCTCGATGTTTATTTTATGCTTTGCCAATACTTGAATACCACATGGTGGAACATTCTATCTGTAGTATCACCAGGAACAGAAATTCTCACAGTCATCTTTATTGGGAAACGGATACATGGAGTATCAGACAGAACATGGTTCATTCACTTTTTCTCTTCAATTTTTTTCTCCCTTTACCAGATGGTTAAATCCTAGAGCATTTTTAAATTGAATCCAGACTTCATTAGCTCTGTGCTTCCTTTTGGGATGAGCTTTGAAAGATCAGACATCACATTCTGTGTTTTCAGTTGAACTGTGTTTGTATATTTATCGTGGGTCTTTCCCAACAGGTTACAGCTTTCATTTAAGCTATTACCATTTAGACTATGTGTCAAACATGGGGTGATTATGAACTCAACAGAATTAAAATAGTTCCCTTTAAAATTCTTAGTGAATTGTGGCCAAGAAGGTGGTAGTAACATGGTTTTCTTATTTAGAATTTTTATTAGGGACTTTGCTTTGATTGTAATTCCCTTCTACAATCTACTATGGGTTTAATAATCTATAGCTTTTGTGCTTACTTGTCTCAGGCTAGCACTCACACACGCATAAACACACACATACATACACACACATACCATGCATGCACACATGCCTGCTATTATATAAGTTGACCGTAAGTAAGATTTAAGTGTAATTTGTAGAGGAAAGAAAACTTTACCTACATTGTACTGTCAGTTATCTTTTGCCTCCTTAATATTCCTGAACTGTGTACATTCTTTGGCACTTAGTTAAAACCTGATAGACTTATTTGGACAGATTTTGAAAATAGTATTAGTATATACTTCAGAAACAGAGCCCAGAGACCTCTAAGCAAGAAATGATTGAATGTCTTCTACCAGAAAAATAGGCTTTATGGTACCAGAATGCACTATGCAAGCTTACAAAAGGCAAGTCAATCAGCAATCCTACCCAGTTATAATGTTATGAATGACATCATCCAAGTGTATGACAGCAATTATAAGGGTACAATAGCAGCACACAAACCTTGGTAGTAACCAATAGCTCTTTAATTTGACCTAAGAGTGACTCAACAAGAGGAAAATTATGTCTGGTATCGGGGACCTAGCAAACTACTTAGTGCTGGTAAACTCATGGACTTCTCAGGCAATTTTGAAGATATTTTTAAAATTAAGGGAAAATAAACTGAATTACATCCCAGCAATAGAATTTTTGTTTGACACTCATGGAGCAATGGATCCATTCTCAGTATAAAAACAGTAACAAAATAAAGTACTATAGTTCCTGAAAAGCAGTACCCACTATTCAGAGTGCATTATTATAGGACCAGATGATCTATTGAAGGCTCAGCTATATTTCAGTATTGACAAAAGTATCAGTTCCTTCCTATCTGAAACACAGAGTTAAAGCACGTTATTAGAGTGGGTAAGCTAGGTACCAATCCAGTTCTATAATTCTATAGGACTAAAAATGTACTAATTGATTTGGTTATAAAATATGAAAGATCCATTATTAGTAAGATAATAGAACAAATAAATATTCAGTGCCCCCCCACCTCTCTCTCTTTCTCTGTCTCTGTCTCTCTCTTTCTCTTTCTATCACACACACACACACATACACGCACACACACATACCATACACACACATGCACACACACATACACACTAAAATTAGCTGTTTTTCAAATGCATTCATTATTCTTTGTAAAATTTCTTTCAGGGAAAAAATTCTGAAAGAAACATCAGCTGGGTCACCTTTTTAATAAAACAACAACAACAAAAAAAAACCTTTAATTCTGTTAAAATATGCTGTAAGTTTGATGTCTGCCAGGAAAAATAATGTAATGACAGACATTTTAGTGTTTGTTTTTTAAGGAATCACTCTCATTTTACTTTTAAAAGATGAGTAGAATCTGTTTTTCACATTAAATAATATAATGCAGAGAGAAAAAAATGGAGGGCAAATAGAACTTGTGAGCAGCAACATGGGAATCTGAGGATAAATTAAATCTTAACTTTAACTTCCATCTTCAGTATTTATTTGCTTTTTTGTTCAGAGCCAAAGGGAATGGGCCACACAATTGTTTCTAAATTTAACAAGGTATAATTGATACATAATTGTATGTAGTGGATACAGATTGTCATATTTATACTTGGATGTGGAATTGCTGTACCATAGAGTAATTAAATTTTTAGTATTTTGATCAACTTCCATATTCTCTTTGCATTGCAGCGGCATCACAAATTGGACTTAGTGGGAGATTAAAATAGAGTCTATGGCATTGGGAGGGGTCGTGATTGAGGAGATTGGGGTGAGTGTGGACATGGGAAGAATGGTTGGGGAAGTACAAGGTGAATATGATCAAATATACTGTAAGGGATTCTCAAAGAATTGGCACAAATATATTTAAAGTAAATGTTGAACTAGTTTTTTATTGATTTTTGGCCAAGATCATAGCAGCAGATTTTCTTCCTCTCATTATATTATCAAAGTATTTTTATTGGTTATTTTATTTATTTACATTATAAATCTGYACAGAGCCATATCAGGGTGTCATGCAATATGGTAGGAACTTGACATTGATCAAGGTGAACTTCTTCTCCCAGCCTTTGTTGAGCAGGGATTCCTGTGCTATTAAGGATCCTGCTCCACCTAGGGTGGAGTGCTCAGAGTGAAGGTGAAGTTCATTATTCCTCCAGGTCTAAGAATTCCTGAATTAAGTAGGTGACCCACCCAGCTGCCTGAGCAGTGGAGCCAAGAACAGCTAGACGACTTCCCAGGAACTCAGCCCACAGTCTGGGGGGAGGGGTTTTCCCAAGCTATATATTGACTAACATTTATTAAAGTTTTGGCCTCGATCAGTAAACTATCATCCTGGCTCTAATTTCTTTTTGCTGCTTGCTTCCCCATCTATCTCTCAGCTTCTCTTACAGGAACCAGTTCGCAGTATCTGCCGGCAGTGACATAAATGTTATTCCCATTCCTGCTTTCACCTTCGCAAGCCCCTATCCTCTTTCCCTTCCCCTGTTTCTATGAGGGTGCTCCTCTATCTATCCACCCACTCCAACCTTGCTGCCCTAGCATTCTTTTAGATTAGGGCATCGAGCCTTCACAGGAGTAAGGGCCTCCTGTCCCACTGATGCCAGATAAAGCCATCCTCTGCCACATATGCTGCTAGAGCCATGGCCCCTCTATGTGCCTCTCTCTTTCTCTCCCACCTTCTCTCTCTTTACCTCACTGTCTCTGTCTCTCCCGGTTTCTCTCTCTGTCTCTCTCTGTCTCTCTCTGTGTCTCTGTCTCTGTCTCTGTCTCTGTCTCTCTCTCTCTCTCTCTCTGTGTGTGTGTGTGTGTGTGTGTGTGTGTGTGTGTATGTGAAACAGGTACAGAAACACTTTCCCAGCTCACAGTCCCCTACCCCTGTGTGGTGTATGGCTGTGAGCCCCAGAGCCTCTGGAATAAAAATCCTCTTGCAGTTGCATCAAGACCATTTCTTGCGAGTGATTTGGGGTGTTGCCCTCCAAGGCATGGGGTGCAGGGCACCCCCGTGTTTTTTTTTTCGGGTCTTACATTTGGTGCATTGGCCAGGAAGTGTGAACACTCCTCACACCCGAGAACCGACTTGGAGGTAAAGGGGATCCCCACTGGAATGTGTGTGTCCTGGCCAGTGTCTTTGTTCTGAGTGTCCTGAGTGTTTGTTTTTGAGGTAAGATTTGGTATTCTGTTGTGTTTTCTCCGTCTGCTGTGTTTGTCTGAATTTCTGGGGTGCTGATTCTGGTACTTCCGGTTTGCAGTCATCTGCACTCGTGAGAGCAACAAGCCTCCCATCCCATCCAGGAAGGAGGGGGCATTACTAGCAGACGTGTTGAGAAGTAACTGACTGCCACCTGGAAGACGTTCCAGGAAGTTGGAGGGAGACCCGAGGACACTCGGGATTCTTCTGTTGGGGTGCCCATGCAGACTTTGAAACTCTCGTAGAACCGAGAGACTTCAGGTCCCCTCGGCCGTCTGACTCTGTTTCTTTTTCCGGTGTTGAGATCCCGCAGGAGGTGGGTCCTAGTTTCTGTTCCCTTGAAACCTGTCTGAAATTTCAGTTTTGCTTGCAAGCGTCTGGGGCGGTAAGGTCTGACTGGCAGTCGTGCTACAGTGGAGACCACAGCGGTCTGGAGGACCCTGGAGAAGGCTGGGAAAGGCTCTTCTCTGTCTGTAAATGCAAGGATTTAAAGGCAGAGCCGTGTTTTGCTAGTTGGTTCCTTCAATGGGCAGGAACATTTGGTATATGAAACTGGGCTCATCTAGGGGCAAATTGTATGTTGATTTTCCTTGCTCTGTGTTATTCAATCTAGAGGCCTAACGGTGGCAGGGTCAGGCTGTCTGTGTGGTGTTGTGTTGTATCTTGTTCTGTGTTCTCAGACTTAGATGACGAACAATACTGTTTGGACTTTAGACTGACTGAAAAGCAATTTTCTCTGTGGTGCCAAAATCAGGTCATGTGACTCAAGCCTGCCATGTTAGACCAAAAAGAGATGAAATATATGAGCTCTGAGGCCCCCTGGTGGAGAAAATAAGTCTTAACAAGACACTCAAGGTAGCGGATATGGGAATTCTGAGTTTAAGTTAATACAGGTGGTTTATTTCATTTATTTTAAATTGTTTAGATTATTATGATGAATATGATGTTAAACTTTGTGGTTATATTGTTCCTCTGGGAAAGAGGTCAAAATAAGGGAGATCTCCAAAAGACTAGATTCTAAAATGTTAAGTGAAAAATCTGTCTTGGTGTTACTAAAATATTGTTTTGAGATTTATATGACAGAAATTGTTATTAAGTTCAAGGTATAAATTCTTATTTGATACAGATTTTATGTTAATACCAAATCAAGGTTTTCATTGGTATAAATACTAAAAATGTTAAAGTATAGGATTTACACCCAGTCCTTCTTTGCTGTTATTATTATAGATCTGAGATGCTTAAGCCTGTGAGTTTAGGGCTAAATAAAAATATAAGGCTCTGAGTTTATTATTAGGGGATTTTCTATGTTTTAATCAGAAATAGCTGAAGATAGTTTAACAGACAACAGTCCACATTACTTTACATAGATAGTTGGTTTTTAAAAATATCAGAAGTCCATGGAATATGATGTTTAATGTTATTTATTTTTGTGTAGAGACTAGTCTGCTCCTGACAGCTTCCCTTTCTTGAAGAAACTGAGCATGTGTARAGTTGCTTCTGTTATGGCAAGAGAGAGAGCCACAAGGCAAAGATTGCCTCTCTTCTTCTACAGACAAACTTAATATATCTGTAGATTATTACATGGCTTAATAATTCCTGATTCTTTAAGTCTGTCAGATGTTCTTGTGCCAGAAGGCTGAAGACCAATGCTCCAACATTTTAAAGTATAAACTGTTCAGGTGTTCAGCACTCTCTATCATTTGGCTAAGTCTTAGAAGCTGTGCTAAGCTTTTTATGTATTTTCAGTTAATATTGGTCACTCTTGGATTTCTGATGGGGTTGAAGACTGTTAGTCTCATAGGCAGCCCAAGCTCTTTAATCTTGAGAAAGCTGAAATAGATTTAAA
>BDUI01006471.1:16828-28210 GCA_002335545.1 Apodemus speciosus
TTTTTTGGTTTTTCGAGACAGGGTTTCTCTGTGTAGCCCTGGCTGTCCTGGAACTCACTCTGTAGACCAGGCTGGCCTCGATCTCAGAAATCCACCTGCCTCTGCCTCCCAAGTGCTGGGATTACAGGCGTGCACCACCACTGCCCGGCCATACATTTTTTTTTTTTTTTAAAAAAAAGGTCAACACATCACCAGTCTCCTACATGCTTTCTAAACTGAGCAATATATACAGCCTATTATATATATGTGCATATATATAATATATATTTCAATAACTACATTCAAGTAATGAAACACAGGATTTACAGTTTCCCTCTGATGGCAAAGGGAAGGCAAATTCACAAACAGTTCACAGAGGAGTACTGTGAGCCCAGACAACGGGAGCCGGACCCTCTGAGGAAGAGGGGCGGCAGCAGCAGAAATCAACCAGTCACCCACTAGTCTCCTYGGGCAGTGCGGACGTACACCAGGGCAGACGGGCCTACTCTGCAGGGCGTTTAAAGCAGGTGTGGGAGATCATTTCTCCAGGAATTGCTCGAATTTGGGATTCACAAAGGAGAAGCCACGGAAGGCTGACTGGTCCATAGAGTCGATGAGGTTCTTGTCACTGAAGGAAAGGTTGGGTTTCTCATTCAGGAACTCTGGATCAAAGTTGCTGTAGTCTGAAGCAGATTTCTGTGAGCAAAAGGCAGCAGCGGGTAAGAGCGATTGGAGGGGTGTCTCCAAGGTCTGCCTTCAGAGACACKGCAGGCGCCCAGGCTTCTGCGGCCCTTGTGGGGCCGGCCAGGGCGGTCAACTCAGCCGGGAAAGAGGATGTCACTGGTAACCCGAGGACAGTCCCATCACGGGGGAGTGCTATTCCCAAGGGATGAGGAAGGCAGGCAGGGTCCCTGGGCAGGTCAGGACAGGGGACATCCTCCAGAGCAGGGCCAGTGAACTACGACCTGTGGGCCACACGTCCCCTCCTCTGCTCTTAAAGGAGGCCTACGAGCTAAGAATAGCTTTTGCTATTTTTGGTTAGTTGGTTTTAGTTTTGGTATCTTTGAAACAAAAGTCTCATTATGGAGCCCAAGCTGTCTACAAGCTCATGATCCTCCTGCCTCAGCCTCCCAAACACTAGAACCGCTAAGCACCACCACTCACAGCTCTAGCCTCTACGATTTTAAATGGTTGGGAGAGAGGAAAAAGAAAAAGACTATCCAATGGCACATGAAAATGAAGTCAAATGCAAATGCCTGTGCCCACAAATCAAGTTTTATGACTGCACAACCACGCTCATCCGCTGAAGGAGGAGTGCAGCTGCACCGAGCATGGGCTGTAAAACTCTAAATATTTATTCTCAGGTTGTTTATAAGAAAAGTTCCTAATTCACTGCCCCTGAGGACTGTATGAGATGATAACAGGTTTCCGGTGACCTTTGGGCCAAACTGAGCTAGAACGCAGGAGCATTTGAGCTAGCACGGACTTGACTGGTAAACTGCTGGAATCCGATCAGAGAATCGGAGGCCTTGCGGGTTAGGCAAGTGCTCCTCAACCAAGCTGCTACCTAGCCCTCAGGGCTGGATTGATGGACTCTGAAGTAATATTTATTTACACAGAAATTCAGATTCCTGGCTTCTTTTGAGAACTGGTGGAGTAGAAGAGAAAGAGCACATCCTTCTTTCTTCTTACCATACACCACAGTCCCAGCGATAATGGCTACTACTCCATTTGCAGAAAAATAGGCTCAGAGACATCAGGCCTCTCTGTGGCAGAGACTTGATGGGTAAAAGACAGGAATCTGGTTTTTTGCTCTTGTTTTTGCTCTTTCAAGACTGTCTCATGCCACTGAGGCCTGAATCCCTGCTCTTCCTGCCTCTACCTCCCATGGGCTGGGATTACAGCTATGTCCTACCATGCCTGGTTTGGGTCTTTTATCTTTACCTTTACCGGGGGCCGACCTGGCTCACTTTCTGTCAGCCCCACTCTTAGGGCTGAGATCCCACTGCCCTGCTTACATACCTGCCCTGCCCCCAGAGGAAGGGGCTGCTCACATGCCCACTGTGTGGAGGAAGAAACCTCTTGGGAGCGAGAGCCATATGCAGCTCCTACATCTGGGCCAGCCTGTCACCCTGCTCAGAGAGCCTCTGACTATGAGATCCGCAGGGAGAAGTGCTCTGCTGTCTCAAAGCACAAATGTGGGGCATGCCAGAGACTGCCCAGTGGGAACAGTATGTCCTGACTGAGGACAGAAAGCAAGAGATTAAAGGCAGCCAGAGGCGGGCGCACGCCTGTAATCCCAGCACTTGGGAGGCAGAGGCAGGCGGATTTCTGAGTTTGAGGCCAGCCTGGTCTACAGAGTGAGTTCCAGGACAGCCAGGGCTACATAGAGAAACCCTGTCTCAACCCCCCCCCCCCMAAAAAAAAAAAGGGCAGCCAGAGAASRAGCTATGACCACAAAAGGGACACTGTGCCTTAACTTTAAGACAGGATCATGCTGTGAAGCTGGGCTTCAAGTTAACCTCCTGCATCTTGCTATGCATTAGGGTTACAGTGCATTGATGTACACACTAGCAGGTTCCAGCTTCCCAGTGACATGATACACTATTCTCAGCCAGTCCTAGTAGCTGCTGAGGATGAGGCCTTGATACCAATCAGCTCACTCCCTGGATGCCCTCTACCTGTCTGACAGCTGAACCATATACCAGTTCTTCCAAAGCATCCTCACAGGCCACTCTGGTCCCTGCACTCCCCGTTCCTACTGCTATTCCCTCCAGGAAGCAACCTGTATGTGTGTGCCCAGCGACATCTCCAGTACTGTGTGCCCTGAGTCATCTCCGGTACTGTGTGCCTTGTGTCATCTCCCATACTGTGTGCTCAGTGACATCTCCCATACTGTGTTGCCCTGTGTCATCTCCCTTAATGTTGCCTTCTATCACAGAGTGTCACCAGTGTGCAGGCATCTTGTCTGAGCTCCTCGGAATTTTTAGGACTTTTTCTCACCTTGCCAAAGCCTAGCACAATGCTCTGTACTGAACAAGGACTCAGCAGGTCCACTATTTGTGATTGATGAATAGACAGATGGAGGATAGAAGAGAAGCCCTAACTCTGGTGGCCAAAATACAGCTCCAGGAACACAGGGTACTGAAGAATGTAATTATGAGAAATAGCTGCTAGCAGGCGTGGCGGTGTGTGCCTGCAGGGGGATAAGAAGCCCAGGAGTTCTGAGCCAGTCTGAGCAACACAGTGAAGTCCTGTCTGTCTGTCTGTCTCAGACAAGATCTTGCTATGTAGCCCTGGCTGACCTAGACTGACCTCTCTTACCTCAGCATCAGGTGCCTCGAGGCTGCCACTACTGGGATTGCAGGTACATGCCACTTTTTGTTGTTGCTTTGAAACAGGGTCCCACTATGTAGTTGAGGACTCACTGTGAAGACTAGGCTGGCCTTGAACTTGTGACTACTCTCCTGCTTCTGCCTCCCAAGTATTAGGATTACGGGTGTGCTCCATCATGCCTGCCCCTGTTTCTGTGTCTGCTTCTTCTTGGGTGGCTGAGAATCACACCTAGGGCCCTGTATGTGCTAGGTTAGGTTAAGTGCTCTGCCTCTGAGCTATACTCCCCAGCTCGAGACCCTGAATCTACAGTTCCAAATGTCTCCCGAATGACTTTGGGGCTGAGATCATGAGGATGCAAGAGCAGAGGCTGTGGTACACAGCGTGCCAGGAGAGATCAGGAAGCAGGTTGCTGGAAGGAAAGTGGGGTGTGGGGGGATGCTGCAGGGCAAGGGGCAGAGGAAGGGAAGGGCCAGGCCTGGAGCGGGGGTGGGGTGACATACCACTCTGGGCTTAAAGGGCGGCTCCACCTTCCGCATCTCCAGCAGGGACCAGTTGATAGTCTTGAAAAAGGGGTGAGTCCTGATGTTTCCTGTTACTCCCAGCCTCTTGTCAGGGTCCCTCTCGAATAGCTGCAATCCACAGGGCCTTGGTCAGGACTCAGGCTGGGAAACCAGACCTCTGCAAACTGCTGGCAGCCCCATGGCTCCCAGACTAGACAGGCTCAGCCCAGGGAACTCGGGCTGAGGGTAAAGCTGTGTGTTTTACTGCTGCTCACACTGGCTAGGCGCTGAGTGTTAGGGGTTTCTATGTGCTTCTAGCAACTCTGAGGCAGTGTGAAGATAAGAAGAGAGAGGTTAAGTGACCCACCCACAGTCACCAGCTAGTTACAGACAGCCAGGACTTGCCCTCAGTCTGTCTGTCTCCTCACCCTGAGTCCTTAGTCACCACACCCTGCTGATTCCAGGCAGGGGACTGAAAAAGGATTGCCTGGGAACAGGGACAGAGCGAGGCTTGGGATGTGTCAGGCATGGAGCCTCAGGGAGGCTGTTCCAGAGATAGCCCCTCCTGGACACCCAAAGGCGGGCATTAGCCAGGCCTCACCTTCTCCATGATGTCCTTGGATTCCTTGGTGATCCAACGGGGATAGTGTGGCGTGTCCACCCGGATGGACTCGAAGAGCTCATCCTCGTCGTCGCCATGGAAGGGGGACTGGCCGATGAGCATCTCATAGAGGAGGACCCCAAAAGACCACCAGTCCACGGAGAATGAGTACTTCAGGCCCTGCAGGATCTGGGGGCAACAGTGGTCACAAAAGGGTACCAGCCTTCTGCAGGGAGCCTCTGCGGCTCTACTCTGTCAAGGCCAAATGCATAGCTGAGTGAGAGACACCTTACCTCAGGGGCGATGTAGTCAGGAGTGCCGCAGAATGTGCTGGCCCGGTTCTCCCCAAATATATTCTCTTTGCACATCCCAAAATCAGCAATCTTGATGTGGCCATCCCTGTCTAGCATCACATTGTCCAGCTTGAGGTCCCTGAGGAGAGGACAGGAGAGAATATCCCTGGGCACAAGTTCTAATCTTCCCTAGCGTTGCTGCCACACGATGGATTTTAGCCCTGCAAGTCCACAACTTTTTCTCAGAGCACGAGAGAACACAGAGGAGAATCTCAGGAGCGAAACAGGTGCTGTCTGGCAGCCCCCCACTGTGCTAAATGTGACACACAGTACCTCACTCCCTGAATTCCTGAGTGCAGTCCAGAGCAACGACATCACTGTCCCTTGTGACCTAACTGGCTGGCAGACATATACCACCCTCTTCTACCCAACTCAGGTTTGTCTGACTCAACAAGGGCAGGGGCCATGTTTATTTCCATCATTAGTCATTTGAATAGATAACTTACAGGCAAGGGAACAAGTAACAATATGTACAAAGAGTACGAGGTTCATCTCTACTGACTTCAACCACCGGGCAGCCTTTAGCGATTCTAGGCAGAATGTGTACCTCCCGCCCACTCTCTGCATAGCCTTGGCTGTTCCGGAGCTCACTATGTAGACCAGGCTGGCCTCCAACTCAAGAGACCCGTCTGCTTCTTCCTTCCAGAATGCTGGGGTTAAAGGCATGTGTCACCATGCTCGACCCTCGCCTACTTTTAAATTTATTATTTTTTTTTAATTTATACATATGTATGTGTCTGTGTGTAGATACGTGCATGGGAGTGTAGGTGCCCACAGAGGCCAGAAGAGAGTGACAGATMCCTGCAGCTAGAGCTACAAGTAATTGTGAGCCACTGGACATGGATATCAAGACCCAGTCCTGCAAACCAGCAGGTGCTCCGGACTCCTAAGCCATCTCTCTTGCACCCCACTCCCACCTCAGAACACCGGAACACAGGGTCTCAGTATGCAGCCCTGGATGTCCTAGTATCCCAGGCTAACCCCAAACTGAGCGATTTCCTGCCTCTGCCTCCCAAGTGCTGGGATTACAGAGGTATGAAGCTGAAACTTGGCTCCACAGGTTAGTCTGTGCCTGATAAACAGTTTAGTATCATCCCACATACACACAGTGTATCCCACGATACACAGAGTGCAGCCTCAGCCCTTCTGGTGAGCTGTGGCGTCCGCTACAGGGTGGAGCCTTATGTACTGGACAAAGACTTAAGGAACCACTTCCTACTGGTGAACTCTTAGATTGCTCGGCTGAGGTCTTTGGAGTGAGAAAGATGAGCACTGAGTAGGGAGACACTGTACATGCCTGTGCTGCCTCTTTCCAACAGCACTGAGTAAGGGCAGTGAGTTTCTAGCCCCAGGAGCTGCGCCAGCCTCAGCTGAAGGGGCCGAAAACTTCCTGCACTGAGTCAGAGGGTTAGGCAAGTACTCAGCCAAAGACTTATTCTCAGCCGTGCTGGGCCTGCGGTCAGGTTAGGCTCCACCCTTCCCAGAAGTCCCCATGGGCCTAGTACCAACATTACCTGTAAATGATGCCTTTGCTGTGTAGAAACTGCAGTCCACAGATGATTTCAGCTGCATAAAACCTGAGCAAGAGATGGTATTCCAGGATTTTGCCCACCAGTCCCATCACCCCATCCCAGGGCAGGAAATGCTAAAAGTAACTCTACCCACATCATGAACCCCACCAAGCACATTTGTAAATCAGGTAAGTGGGGGCTGGAAGCCCAGGCAGGAAAGTTTGACCTGAAAGCCTAAGACGCCAACGCTCTCTTGTAGGAAGATTTCTGTTGACGCAAACGTGCAAACACATGCCACTAATTTAGGGGTATACAAATGTTTGACAGCATTACTACTGTGCTCTAGGGGCCGCGCACCGGGGTCCAGTGTGACTCAGGGCACTGTCCATTCTGCTGTTCTGGCTGAAGCTGAAGAGAGGACAGGCCCTAGAGTACCTGTCCTGGTCCCATAACCAGACCTTGTTGCCCACACAATGTCCCCAGTGTCCCCAGTGCTAGTTCTATCCTGACTCAAGCTTTTCTGGGGGGTAGGGATGGGGAGAGAAAGAATGAAGGACGGTCTGCCAGTACACTCAGCCCAAGTCCCTCTCCTCACACAGGCCCTCACATACGTAGCCCGGTAGAGTTCGAAGCGGCCTTTGTCCTGAATGTGGAACATCAGATCGCCCCCATTGAGGAACTCCATCACGAAGAACAGGTGGTCCTGGAATGGGGCAGGGAGTAAGCAAGCAGAGGTAAAGGAACAAGTAGGAGATAGCCTTGCAAAAGGTCATGGAGCCCCAACCGGAAGCAGAGAGTGCAGGACTCGGGCCGAGGTGACAGGTGCAGACACTGCAGGGAGGATGACAGGGTCGGGCACAGGTGATGATGGGGAAAGCCAGGAACCTTGGTCTGGAAGGTACAGATGAGGTGGGTGAGGAAGGGATTCTCCCAGGCGAGCGCCAGCACCCGCTTCTCCACCATGGTGCACTCTACGTCATCGTCGATGAGCACCACGTCCTTCTTCAGGCACTTGATTGCAAAGTACCTTTCCTTGCCCTTCAGCTCCGCAAGCAGAACCTACCAATGTGAAGGGTGCTGAGCCAGGGCCCGGAGGTCAGCGGCCAGCAGCACGCAGCCGCTGGTGCTGAGCAGGACCTCCGAGCCCTGGTCCTCAGGCCACCCTCACCTTGCCAAAGCTGCCTTTGCCGAGAACTTTTTGGAAGGTGAAGTTCTCGATGGCGCACCGGGTGCTCCCCTCCCAGATCTTGCTATAGGTCCCGCTGTCATCTGCGGGGAGAGAGAGAGAGACTAAGGTCTCGGTCTACATGACTGGCTACCCAGAGGACAGGAGTGGGCTAGGCAAGGGGCCTCAGAGAGGAGAGAAAGGGCTGACTGCTGACAGCTGGGACCTCTTCTCAGGACTTACTAGACAGAGAGGACTTCCTGGAGTCCAAGGGTGGGCTGGGAAGGGAGGAGCCTTGGAGAGAAAGACTCAGTGCCTTACCCCAGGTCTCACTACTATCCTTTCCTTTGCCCTGTCGGGGAATGGTAGCTTTAAAGGGATATGTGACCCAGCTTCACCTGAGGTGTCACTCTCAGACTCATCTGTCTTCTTCTCCAATCCCTGGTATATTCCCACAGGCTCTGTTGTGTCTAGCTTCCGGGAAGATCTCTAGAAAAAGGGCGTAAGGATGGAAGACCATTGTCAGAACTCTCAGGCGAAGAAGAGGACCCCAACCACCATATCCTCCTCCATCTCAATGGTGTCAGAGGGCTAAACCCAGGCCTCCCAAGTCTCATCCTCCCAGCCACTGGCCCTGAGATCTAAAAGGCACAGATTATAGGCAGAAATCCAGTAAACTGAACCATATCTTCCTAAGCATTTAACAAATTGTCTCACTTTTAAGAATGTTTTTTCATTTATTTGTATATATGTGAACAGACACATGTGCACAATGCATATGACTCAGAACACACATGGCAATCAGGGGACAACTTGTAAGACTTGTTTCTCTCCCATTTTGTGTGTTCTATGGAGGGAACTTAAGCTCTTAGGCTGTGTGGAAAAATGCTTTTCCCCACTGAAACATCTTGCTGGTCACTATCATCATATSTGGCTCTAGATTTTCACTCTAAAGTTTTGTGTTATCCCTTAAGTTCCAGTCACATGTAAATATACACATACAATGAGAACCCAATACACACCATACACTGTGCACTCACACACTACCGCACATGTGCATAGCATGTCTATTATTATGTAATACAGCACAGACATGCATACATAACACACTCCACATACTACACTTACATAGCCCCCTACATACCACACACATTGCATACACACAACACTCACACTATGCAAACATACCATATATGCTATGTATATACAGCATACATATGCACACAGTACACACTCTACATACCACACACACACTTAACTACTACACTGGGAACACACACTACATACCAAATAAAATACCATACACACATACATGCACACATCTGTCACACACACAACACCTACACTATACATGTGATACGTGCCATACATGGCACTCATATAACATCGACCCAGTCCTTGTTCAAAATGTCCCAACACTCAGCTCTGCAGCCCTCACCTCCCCTCAGGTAACAAACTGCCTGAATGATGAAATTTCCAAAGATAACAAAGGCCACCTCGCTCTACTGCTTAAATTCATCAACGATCCTCCAGAAGCCTCACCCACCTTAGGGCCCCCAGGCAGACTGTGGGCCCTGGTACCCTCTGCTCCCACTGCCTTAAGCCCAGGTCCCTCCCACAGGCCCTGCCTACCTGGGTCACTTGGTTCAAGGCCTCAGCCAAGAGCTTTTGGTTGATACCACACAGGTTGGCCACCTTCTCCCGGCATTTGTGGTGCACGTTCATGCCACAGTCTGCAAGAGCGAGAGGCAGGCCCAGCCGTATTAGGTCTCAGAAATGGACACGGAGGGTAGGAGGAGGGTAGGAGATAGGGGGACTTTTTGGACTGCTGGGCTTCTGGGGATGAGGGCATTTGAAACCATGATAGTTAATGGTTTAAATTAAGGAAAAGAAAATAGCTGGATGGAATAACTCACACCCATAATCCCAGCAACTTGGAGGCTGAGGCAGGAGGACTGCTCTGAATTCAAGGCTAGCCTTGGCTACTGTGTGAGACCCTGTCAAAGATAAGAGTGAGAAAGGGGGGGGAGAGAAGGAAAGAGATATGATGGGAGGAAGGGAAAAGAAGGGAGGGAGAGAGGGAGAAGGATAAAGAGGGAGAAAAAGGAAGGGTGGGAAGGAGAGAGAGGAGGGAAAGGGAGAGAGGGGAAGAGAGGGGAGAGGGGGAGGAAGGGAGAGTGAGTGTGTGAGAGAGAGGGAGAGAGAGAAAGAGAGAGAGGGAGGGAGAGAGAGAGAGGGAGAGAGAGAGGTAGCTAATTATAACCCCTTTAACATCAGGGACAAGTGAGAGAGGCAGCTTTCCTCAGGGCCTTGAGATTCTCCTGAAGGGAAGCTTGGGCAGGGATGGGGGAGGGGAGGACGGCAGGCAGGCCTGCCAGTGCATGGAAGCCTTGGTTAAGCACTTCCAGTCACTGCTCCTCAGTGATATGAGCTGTGCACTGGGGATATAGCTCGGACACTTACGGTCCTAACAGTCAGGAAAGCCAGAGAGGAGGATTTCCCAAATGAAGGGTCGACAGATATGGGTCCTTTGACTTTAGGGCCAGTGTAAGAAGTGTCAGGCATGGTGGTGGGTATTGGGGCTTAGGTTTGGGGGCACCTGGGATCTGGGCAGCACACACCTTCACACTTTAATCCCTGCTTCACCAGTCCCCAGAGCAAACTGCCACAGTGGTCACAGAAGGTGGGGCTCATGTAGTTATAAACCTTGAATCGGTGAGGCATGTCAATGTTGAAGCGTTCTTTCTGGAACTGGAGGGRAAGGGTATCGCAGGTCAGGGGTCACATGCCAATTCTCCCAAACTGTGGGGTGTCAGATGCATAACAGGGTTCCACCAAGCTCTGGGAAACCCAAAGGYCTAAGGATCCCAGGCAAGATGCAAGGAAAGGCKAAAGAAAGTGAGAGAGGGTGAGCCCCACGGAGTCTAGGGTCCCCACGTCCCTCCCATCMGACAGTCGCCAGACCCCCTTCCCTCCCGCCCTGGGCCCAGCTCACGATGGTGTCCCGGCTATTGGTAGCAGTGCCAGTGCAGCGGCCGATAATCTTGTCAATGCATTTCTTGTGGATGGCAGCATTGCATTCTTGAAGGGGCACAGGCCCAGGACGGAGTGGGGGAGGCACCGAGAGAGGCAGAGTCTGAGCTGGCACTGCTGGCCAACTACAGCCCTGTGCACAAAGCCAGCCTTCTCACTGGCCGCCCACACCCTCACCCTACACAGGCCTCAGCCGGGGGCTTTATCCCCCCCTCCTGCTAGCCTTTCCAGAGCAGCCTGAAAAGCCTGGGCAAGAGACGGGCCAATCTAAAGGGTTGTAAAAATTAGGGACTCAAGGAATCTCAGTAGTGAGGCGTGTGTGTGTGTGTGTATGTGTGTGTGTGTGTGTGTGTGTGTATGGGCGGTGGGTAGAAGAGAGGCTGTATAGGGGCAGGAAAGAGAGTCCCTCTTTCCCATTTTTTTTTATACCAGGTCGCAAATAGCTGCCAAGCTCTCTTTTGCAGGTACACATGACACGCCCCCATAGAAAGACGCCTGTACACCCATACAGAGCTCACGTACTCGCGGCGATAGACTTCTTTTACTCAACACTCAGCACCTGCTAAGCCCTCAAAACATAGCTCCCATGTGACCCGGTGGGCCTTCACACTGGAATCTATTATCTATCATCTACGGACAAGGACACAGGAGCACCTGATCAGTGCTGAGAAACTTGGCCAAGGCTGCACAGTTGGTAGAGCGGCCTGTGCTTGCTCACACCCGCAGTCTGCAGAGTCACGGTGAAAGGAGCGCTCACGCTCACACCTATGCCACACACACACACACACACACACACACACACACACACACGCATCCACAAGCACACACTGACGGGAAAGGGCCAGTGAAGATCTCAAACCCACCCCGGCGGGGGGACGGGGTGGGACGCTCAGAGCTCCGGTGT
>BDUI01006473.1:77015-90401 GCA_002335545.1 Apodemus speciosus
TGTGGGAGCTCCAGGAATCTCCTGTTACGGAGGGGCTAGACTATTTCCTGCTTTCAAATGAAGGCTTGGGTTCATAAGAGGGGCCAGAGCTGGAGCGTGCGTGGCTTGCGGCCCTTGCGCAAGAGAATGGAGCCATGAGAGACTGGCTTGATCACACGGATGCCAGCTTGGAGCATGAGGGCAGACAGATCTTGATTCTGACCTATGAYCTTCCAAGGAGCCACACCCAGTGGGAGAGTTGGGGGAGGAATACCCACAATGCAAATCTCCCAGGGAAGGGACCACGGGGCAGGCCACTGCTGGGGAGCAGTGTGAGCTGAGTTCCGCCACAGGGCRCCTGACACCCTGCTRCAGACTCTGCTGGCTGCCTCCAGGCCATAGGTGGATTCTGAAGGATGCGGAAGTGACGGCCATAAGAYAGAGTGATGGGATTCAACTGTGAAGCCCCCACGGAGCATGTCAAAGCGGCCCCTCCATGTTCGGAGGCTTTCTCTGTCTCTTTCAAGGTCAGTTACTTATCCGCCATTGCGATCCAACATGTCTCCCACATCCGCCGGCCCTCCAGCCTTCCTCCATTGTCCATCCACACTATGTCCTCTRCCACCYACCCACCAACACCCATCCATCTTCCCCCTTCGTCTGTCACGTGTCCATCATCCATCCGACAACCACTCTTCACCCACATCTTAACCGGGAGGTCGTTACCGACTCATCCCCGCGCCTGAAGCAGGCGCGCAGCGGGGGATACAGGCAAGCCTCGAAGTGCGCACCGTCCAGTTCATAAGTAAAGACAAACATCCAAGGAAAGAAAACAGAACTCAGTTCGTGATTGGATACCATAAAGTGCTGACAAGAGTCTTCTGTTCAGGAATTCCCAGGGCAGGGAGGTYGGAGTGGCCTGGGGTGGTCAGGGAGGGCCGCTTGGGAGAGGGAGGTACTGGGGCTAAAGCCCAGAAGAGAAAGAATCTTTAGAAAGTTAGAGCAGGGACAGGAGGGAGAGTCGGGTGGAGGGATGTATGAATGCAGGGGGAGGGGTGGGGGAGAGGGAAGGGCATGGGGAGGGGGAGGGGAGGGGCGGGAAGGGATAGAGACAGCAATGCTAGGTCTCAGCTCAGTCTGGTCTCTCTGTTTAGGGGACAGAGTGGGGAAGCAGAGGGTGCTTCTCTCCAGCRCCCCAGGCACATCTACAGATATTCGGGTCTGTGTGGTAAGACAGCACAGAGGCCCACCGCCATGTGAGTGCCCGCCAAGGATCCTTGGTAGGGGGCTCCCGACCTCCCAGCCCTGAGCTGATCCAGTGCCTCAGCCTCCATGCAAAAGGGGGAAGGGAGGCAGTCCCCAAGAGTCTCCCAGGTACTCGGGCCACCGGCGCTGCTCTGTCAGGGCCAGGACCCTGGAGGTCACACAGTTGTCTCTCAGGAGRGAGGCCTTAGACCCTACATCACAAAGACACAAACACCAACCATGCAGAGTTACCCACTTTACATTGTCTTCAAGTTGCATTTTAGTCTCACTTTACTGCTGCGGCTCAGAGAGGCCAGGTCACTCTCCTGGCGTCACATAGCGAGTAACAAAGAAGCAGGACTGCAAACTAAGATCCGGCTATGCTTATGACCATGATGCCTACCTGCAAACCYTCTTTCTGGTGTGTCGCACCTTCAAGGCTCAGCCTGACACAGGCTTCTCTTCTAGAAAGCCATCTCAAGCCTTCTACCTCCAGGGACAGAGTATATTCAATTCCGCCTCCAACACCTAGAGGCACTTTAACTGGAGCTGCCCACTTTAACTGGAGTTAAAGATTTCTCTAGAAAGATGGTAGTGGTCTCTATTGGCACTACCTATGATGGCCACTAAGCACCCCCACATGTGCCGGCTACCTCAAAAAACTGTGACAGAGCTGGGTGTGTCATGACACACAACCCTAATTATGGCCTTGGGAAGCTGAGACAGGAGGATTACTGAAGGCCAGCCTAGGTTACAAAAGTAAGACATTGCCTCACAACAACAAAACCCAGTTAAACACACACACACACAAACACGCACACACACAAATCATGATACAGTGGGTCCTTGCATGGTTCAGTTCATAGTACCAAAACAAACAAAACAAAACCAAGCAAAAACAGCCTGGAGAATTTTACTTTAAGACTCTACCTTAGAGGGAACACAACAGCTCAGMTCTTCCCTACAGTATTTATGAAGTAGTTTTCTCCTAGATTAAAATATTCCAGCCGGGCATGGTGGCGCACACCTGTAATCCCAGCACTTGGGAGACAGAGGCAGGCGGATTTCTGAGTTCAAGGCCAACCTGGTCTACAGAGTGAGTTCCAGGACAGCCAGGACTACACAGAGAAACCCTGTCTCAAAAAAAAAAAAATATTCCACTCTGCAGAAAGGCTCCTTAAGACTGAAAGTAAGCAACTCAAACAGCTTCAGGAAGTTCCTGAAACTGACCAGACTCACGAGGCCCCTCCCTCTCTCCCCAAGAGTAAGCAGTAAAGAGCCATGCTCTCATAAACAAGAAGCAAAGACTGGGCAAGCGGCCTGGAAAGAAGCAGAGCCAGGAGAGTTGCCTGGAAGAGGCTTTAGCCAAGTCGGCCACCTGGAAAGGACACTGCAACCTGTTGAACCGTCCGTGGGTGTGCACTGGGCTCCAGATGCCTGGCTTTGAGAGCTGTCACCCATGCTGGGGCGGGCTTTGGTGATCCATCTGCCTGTGAGTCATTTCTGCTCCTGTAAATAACCCCTCACCCGTATTTCTGAGTGTAATAAAGTGTGGAGCTACCTGCTTGGCTCACCTCAACAGTCTTCCTCTCCCTCCATTTGCACTGCTGGTCGCTCTGCGCTGGCCCCGTGGTTACTGTGGTGGAGGCTTTTTAGGGGAGCCAAGATCCATAGGCAAACTGATAGCAACGTCTGGGACGGTGTGTGTGTGTGTGTGTGTGTGTGTGTGTGTGTGTGTGTGTAGGGGGGACGGCAAAGGTGGGCACTGAGGGGAGGGGAGGAGGTTGGGAGGGATGTGGGAAAAGTTTCCAGGCTGATGGGATAGAGCACTCTGTGGGTAAAGCACTCTGCTGAGACCAGAGGGCTACTAGGTTGCGGAGTTGGGGGTCCCAAGACCCCTGGGATATGACTGCCCCCACTGCTTTCATATTTCCCAGGAATCCCCTCTGCTGCGAGGCTGACAGGCCTCTTGGGGGCTCCTGGATCCCAGGGAACAGGAATGAATGAATGGATGCCAAGTCTAGATGTCTTCAGTGTGTCAGGCCAAGAGGCGGACTTAATGAGGCCGCTCCACAAAGGGCCAGGCGGCGGGCACATTCCACACAGTGGGCTCGAAAGGCGGGCCAGGGGCTCACAGCCAAGGGCCTTTGTTGCTGGGGAGACTTGGGGAAGAGCCTCCCCGTGCCAGCTTGGGGAGATCCCCAAGAGCCTACCAACTGTGTGTGTTACATTTCTGAGCGTGTCCAAGCGTAAAAGACTTGCTGGACTCTGATGGACCCCAAAGGCCAGTCCAGCCCTGGGTGAGAAGAACTCGTTTTCAGGCTTGGCTTTGTCTGAACAGGCAATGCCAGCCTTCTCTGTGCCTCAGTTTCCAGGATTAGACTGGGTTCTATCATCTCCAGGTCTCCTACAGACTTGCTTCCCTCAGGCTCTGGACCCCAGAGAGGGGCAGGAATGGTGGCGTCACTACTGAACCATCCTTCCCATTAAACACAGCCTTCTCAATGGTAGGGAGACAGGGGAAGAATCCCTCATTGGTGTCACAATTACAATCCCATCACGGACAGGAGCCCTGCATTTGTGAAGTGTTTCCACCGTGTAGCTCCGAGAAACTGTGTCTCTGACAGCGCCTGACTCACCACGTGCCTGTGGTAGATGTGCCTAACCCCATTTTTAGAAGCTGCTCCCCACCACAGCTTCCCCTGTATATGGGCCCCATGGGTTCTCCTGCCCTCCTGAACGGGATCTCTGTTAGACTGCTTCCTGCTCGGCCGCCGTACCTGGGACATCAACAGCGCAGCCCTCCTGGACATCCTCGCCTCTGGCAGTCATGCCGACCTCGAGCCCTGAGGCAGCGCCGGTCCCGCCTCCACTAGATAGGGGTCACCTTCACAGCAGCACCAACTAGATGCTCCACTCAATACTGTATCTGCTGAGGACCTACTGCGTGTCCAGCTCCAGTGTCTCAGGTTCAAAAAGGCTCACTCCTTGTCTCTGGAGATGTGAGCCAGGAAAAAGATGCCAAGGTGGTCATGAAAGAGATGGGGAYGGAGGAGGGAGGGTAAATCAGAGGGGGAGGAGCTGAGGGGAGAGGAGAGGAGGAAGACAGGGCCCTGGGGTTAGGGCTGGGGAGGTAGGCTTCCCAGGAATAGCCCATTAGGGATGCTCAGAGAGTCACCCCTAGCACAGTGGACAGTCACCCGTGTCTAACTCACTCAGGCCTTTGGAACTCCCCATAACTGCTGTGTGCCAGTGGGTTGTATGTGGGCTGACACGGATGCTGGGCACCCCTGTAGTCGTCAGGCAAGCCTATACCCGGAGCTACTGGCTCCTGCAGAGCTGCTACTGCTAACGCTGGCTGCCCCCTCCCTCTCTCCCTGACGGAATGGTAAGCCAAGGTAGATATCGCTCTTTGGGGGTTATTTGGTCTCAAGTGGTTTGCCCGATGAGGCTCTCTCASTCACTAAATCTGGGCCCAATGGTACGCAGACTTACATGCAWGCAAAACAGCCATAACGTAACGATGATACACTTTTCAAGAAGYGTGGTAAAAAAGTGGTAAAAACGTTCTGAAACTGGTAGTGATGGCTGCACTGCRGGGCCTGGGCCACGACTTGTCACATCAGTGGGACACTTGAGACAATTTGAAAGGCTGGGTGTGGCTCGGGGGATGAGCTCCTGCCTCGCACAGGCGAGGTCCTGCCTTCCACACTGAGAACCGTGAAGAAGCAAGTGAGTTTTATAACATGTCAATCATGCATTACTAGCCGTCTGGGAGACTCCCCCACCCTCCGAGCCTCACCCCTGAGCTAGGCTCACAGCCCGTCACTGGAAGTTCTAGGGGGGGACACGAAGCCAGCTGTATACACTCTTGATCACCCCCACCTCTTCCCCAGTGACAAGGAAGAGCCAGAGGGATTGRTTAGGGTTAGTGGGAGGAAGCCTAGACTTTTCTAGGTGCTTCTAGGAACGGGCTTCCTGCACCCACCAGAGGGCGCCCATCCTTAGCGTTTTATCCAGGAGTTCTGGAGGCCAGAGGAAAGTCTCCGGGACCACCCCTGGCGTCTCTATAGACATGCACCTTGGGGTGGGGGTGGAGATATAGCCAATCGCCTCAACTGTAGAAGGGATTACCAGCTTCATAGGAGAATACCAATAGACAGTACCATTGCAGGTGGCTGTAATACTCTGTCTTACCACCAGGGGGCGAAAGATACACACAGATCTGAAGTGAGGGTCTAAGCATTTCAAAGTTAGGCTGGTGCACCAACTCTAACCTTACAGACCACTAAGGGAAGGGATCACAGAGCTTGTTCCTCACTCTGTGTAGAGTTTGCTTGTTTGTTTCCTGTTCTTATAGCCATTAGACCTAAGTTGTTACACACCTGGATATACACTGCAATAGCCACCTAGTTAGGACCACGAGATGTCAGAGGCAGGAAGAACTCAGAGACTCCAGACTCTGTGGCTGCGGTAGCCCTGAGACACAGAACCACTTCTCCCTGCCCCAGTGGGTCAGCAGCTGCCATTTTTCTAGGAGCCTTGGGGCTTATACAATTCTTAGGCACCGTGTAGGTGGAGGAGGAGCTGGGCTCCGGCTAGCACCCGTGACGCTCAGTTCAGTTCTGACTGGGACAGTCCCTGAGAGGTCACCAACCAGGGAATTGCATACAGAGTAGCCAGTAATGGTACCCACAGCTAGAGCCAGGTCCGTTCTCATTTATTAGTTTCCCATGTGTACAGGATGGGGAGGGGGTACCTATGGATCTGGGTACAAAATGAGAATCGGAGATTTGAACAGAGAAGCGATCCACTGAGGGTCGCAGCAGCGCTGTGTGCTCTGACTGGATCACCCAGTGCAAGACTCCAACCTAGTTGTAGCCTTGAGTTGGCCCGTGTAGTTCCTAGCATATAGTAGGTGCTCAATAAATACGTAGGCGTAAAGGAAGACTGCAGGAGGGACTCTCCATGGCCCTGTCTACCACCTTCCAGATCCATCCCAGGGAGARGTGTGGGAAACAGGCAGGGTGTGCTTCTGTTGCTCTAACCAGCCCACGTATGGCTGAGCGACTTACATATGTTGTAAAACCACTGCCATCAAGGTCCCCCTGCCAGCCACCATGCAGCCTGAACTCCAACTAAAATGCCACGGGTAAAGCTGACGCCCTACCTTGACGCCCATGGTTCCAATGAGTTTGAGAACGTGGGGACCCTAAAAAGAGTCACCTCAAACTCCCAGAAACCTGGCTGCATGGACAGGTGCCCTTACACTGTCCCCTTGCTGGGTCTGAGGCAGGTTGACAGTTTCCTATGTCCTAGACCACCTGGGAAATGCGGTGATCCCATCTCCTCCTAGGACTTCCTAGCTGTCTCTGCTGGTCCTGGATGAACTACCACAGCCCAGCAGGAAGTGGGAGGAGCCTRGGCCTCAGGAAGTGGGAGGGGCCTGGGCCCGTCTGCAGTGAGTCTCTGCATCTAACCTTATCCTTCCCCAGCCTACCTGTTCTGTACCTCCCTCCCGGGAAAAGCCTTATTCCTGTTTTCTAGGTATGCCATCTTACCCCTGAGCCAGCCTGTCCCTGTCCCCACATCCAGTGCTCTGGATCAACTGGACTGCAGCGGAAGACAGCGTCCCTGAATGCCTGCTTCTGTGTGGCAAGAGCAGAGCCACCACAGGGACCACAGGGACGCCAGGGTACATGGCAAGGCTGCTGGGGGGAGACTTGGCTTAGGGGAGGGGCTTTCCAACGCCACTTTGGCCCCCGAGTCAGAAAGAAGCTGGCGCTCGAGGCAGGCTGGGGCAATTTGGTTCTGATCTGCCCAGGCCTTACCGCCACCCACTTGGAGTCTCTCTGAACATTGGGACATTGTTCTGGGCCTCAACAGAGAGCTCTGTGGCCCCGAGGCTGAAGAACAAAAACGAGTTTAGCAGGACTCTGCCTGTCCCCATGAAATTTCAAGAATTTCATCAGGGCAGGCTGGACAGAGAGGAAACAGAGACCAGAGCTCACTGCCGGAGGCGCCCCTGCAGAAACGGAGGGAGCAAGGCGCGCTGAATCAGGGCGAATCCCAGGGTCCTCCGGGATTGGACTGGGCGGTGGGCCATGTTCTGGGGTGTTGGGAAGGGGCCCCAGGCAATGCCCTCACACTTGTCCAGCTTCTCCTCGGCTGTCAGAACAAACCCAGCACCCCCTGTATGTCTGAACCGAACCCYCTCTAGTTTTAAGTGTAGGTTTTAAATTTAAACATTTTAAAATCTTATTTATCTATTTGTGTGTGGATAGGCAACGTTCCACGGCGCATGCGTGGAGTTTAGAGGACACCGTGCAGGAATCGGTTCTCTCTTTCCACCACGTGGGTCCCCAGACTGAACTCCGGTCACCAGGTTGGAGGGCAAGCACCTTTACGCACTGAGACCCCTTGCCGATCCACAACAGGTGGATTTCTCTCTCTTCTGAGACAGGGCCTCATGTAGCCCAGGCTATCCTTGAACTCATACACTATAGCAGTGTGAGGAGAATCGAACCTGTAGCTTCACATAAGCTCGGAGAGCAGGGAGATGGCTCTTGATCTGAAGTCCCTCTCTCCTCACCCAAGACCCACAGGACTCCCCCAGAGTCCACACAGACAGACTAAGACACCCCATCGTGAGACTTTCCTGCCCACCAGTCTCTTGTGACTATTAGGCCTGGCCTGGGGGGAGAGGTCTGAGGGAGGCCTGCTCTCGGGCCTCTAAGGTAGACGCATGAGTTTTAAGATCTGCCTCCCTGCATCTTGGCGGTGTGGTCTGGGGCTTTGGATTCACCATTTGTTAACTAGGATGAAAGACTCTTCTTCCTCAGGTGGCCCGAGACATAAATGACAAAATAACGTGTGGGGTACACAAGGGCGAGGCCAGTGAGGCAGACAGTCAATTTCTGCTCTCCTCTCTTATCAGGATGCACACACACACACACACACACACACACACACACACACACGTGCATGTACACACACCCATACTTTTTAAATGCCAGCATTCCAGGAATACAGCTCCGGATAGAAATGTCAGTTAAATTCAATGTTAGCATTAGGTGCTGAGGCCTCAGGAGGTGATTAGACCACGAGAGGGAACCTACGTGGATGGGACCCGTATCTTCTAAGAGAGCCCAAATGGGGGGCTGGAGAGGCAGCTCAGAGGTTAAAAGCACTGGCTGTTCTTCCAGAGGACCTGGGTTCAATTCCCAGCACCTACATGGCAGCCCACAACTGTCTCTAACTCCAGTTTCCAGGGATCTGACATTCTTACAAGGACATATATGTAGGCAAAACTATCAGTGCACATAAAAAAAAAAAGTAGAATAATAAGACAGAGACAGAGGAAGAACGCCCAGGGGTTCTTTATGGAATAAAGATGGCTGCCTATGAAGTAGGACGTAGTCTCATGTTTGCCTGCTGGATCCTTGTGCTGGCCTAAGGCCCCACCTCTTAACATTACTTATTATGACTGTGATACAGTTTCTGATACAGATGTATGAGTCTGGGCCCACTCCCACTCTGCTAACAAGAGTCAGTAAGTAGGACACAACTGACCTTGTGGAAAGGTCTATAAAGAAACAGGAGGCAGTGGGGGTGCTGGGAGGTTCAGAGAAGGAAGGAAGGAAAGAAGAAAGGAAGGAAGGAAAGCAGGCAAGCAGGAGGAGGTGTGAGGGACTGACTCTCTTGGGGACTGCATGTCCCATGCCCAGAGGTGGCAGTATAAAGGCCCTGTGGGGTTTAAATATGCTTGGCCTAGGGAGTGGCACTATTTGGAGGCGTGGCCTTGTTGGAGGAAGTGTGTCACTGTGGGCGTGGGTTTTAAGACCCTCATCTTAGCTGCTTGGAAGCCAGTCTCCTAGCTGCCTTCAGAACAAGAGGTGGAACTCTCTCAGCTCCTCCAGACCCACATCTGCCTGGATGCTGCCATGCTCCCGCCTTGATGATACTGGACTGAACCTCTGAGCCTGTAAGCCAGCCCCAATTAAATGCTGTCCTTTATAAGCGTTGCCTTGGTCATGGTGTCTGTTCACAGCAGTAAAACCCTGACTAAGAAAGGCCCTGAGTGCATGGCCAGCAGGTTTGATTTTCCAGAATGGAAAGAGGAGGAAGATCACGAGTTATCAGAGGGAGGTGACAACTTGTACTCTAAATGACAGGAAGATTAACCTGGGAGTGACATGATCTAATCACAGGGAGCTGAGGCGACTTGAGAGACCAAACAGGAGGCCAAGGATCCATCATGGTCGTGGGGCAGGCAAAGAGAGGGCTAGACTCAGACCAGGTGAGGTGATAATGCTGAAGGAATTGACTGCCGGCTGGATTTGCTGAGGGAGAGTGGATACAAAGTAACGGATCTGAGCGGATACAAAGTAACTGACCTGAGCAGATACAAAATAACTCATCTGAGCAGATACAAAGTAACTGATCTACAAATCTGCCTGAAGCTGTGATTTAACTCGGACTTTAAAAGAGCATCTTGTTCTCCGCTGCCCAGAAGTGTGCGTGGACCAGTCAGTGCGTTCACAGTCAGAGGGGGAATGGCGGGGCCCCAGAGCAACCTTCAGGGGTGTCTGCAGGAGGACGCAGCACCATGCCTGCTCCGTGCCAAGCCGATCAAAGGGGTTTAGAAGAGTTCCTTTCTGTRCTAGGCCACTGGTCTTAAAGAGCAACAGCTGGGCACCACAGTGGCCCTGWGAGGGGATCAAAGCCTAGAAGCGACTGCCCACCTCCCCAAGACTGGGCTTCCAGACCTCGTCTTCCGGATAATATTGCCACTGACGCCCCAGCCCTGGGAAACCAAAGAGCTCCTGCAGCAGCTTGCTTGAGGGAGGCCAGGTTGTCTGCCAAATTCCAATGCAAGGCACGGGCTTTGATAATTTGATAACTCTCCACAGAGTTGCCACAAGTCAAAATATTCTGCTACTTGATCCGTATTTATGTTTCAGGATGGGGAGCAGGGGCATTGAACAGTGGCCTAGAAAGGTAAGCAGCCCTCAGCCCTCAGAGGGAGGGGCAGGCACTTGGCTAATAGATCATCRGGCAGTCAGCCCAGGGTCACAGAGAGGCCTGGGCTCTTTCACAGTGAACAGACCAGGAGGGACACAAGTTTCTCCTTGGGGAGGAAGGTGGGGCCCAGAGGAGTGCAGAGAGAGACCTCTCTTCCACAGCCTGCCCACTTCTTGAGCTGCGGGTCATCCAGCGCTACCTCAAGAAAGAGGCAGATAGCTCCTGTCTCCACGGTGACATCAAAGGCCAAATGCTTTTACCCTGCTCCTGCTGGGCTGCCTTKAGTCATGGCCTGTTCTGTCCCCAGGCTTTGGCAGACAATAGTGTGAGGGTTCCTTGCGTGCCAGTGGCACTGACTGGGTTACCTCAGGGGGCCCTCTTGCCCACCACCACGTGTCTAGCCTCAGCTTGTGCTAGRGCCCGGAAAACAGAACTCTAGAAGTTGCACACATGGTCAAAGAGCCTTGAGTAGCAACGAATGACTTCAGAGTGTGGCCTACAACGGTCTTCCCTCGTTACCTGGGCTGCTGTGTGGGTGCTACCACTCTTGGGAGGRCGCTTCTGGAGGTGGGCACGAGGCTTAGTCTGCTGTACAGCGTCAGCTCACGGGACCACATGTGACATGGGGCCCCTTCACTTAGCTGACAGGCAAGGAGCTGGGACTGGAATACAGGTGCGTTCATTGCTTCCAACCACTAACACTGCCCTCTTTCCCCGTAACACCTGACCATGGCGTTCCACCATCCAGAATGAGTGGTGTTCTCCACCACCATTATGGGAGGAGAAGGAAAGGCCATCTCAGCTGGGAACAAGGAATACCAGGCAGGGACCAGAGCCATGGCTTACCCTAGAGAGTGAGGAAGGAACAGGAGAAGGGTTGGGAGGACAGAGAAGACAGAAGAACCAGTATCGTCCAGTTCCCAGAAGGGAGGCAGCCAGAAGAGGTGTATAGTTTAAAAGGCTTATCTGAAACCTGGGGACGCTATTGTAGCCTGCTTCTCTGCCCATCATATGCAGTGAGGATCCGCCCACTTTTGAGATAGGGTCTTACTCTTGAGGCCTGGCTAACCTTGAACTCACAGAGATCTTCCTGCCCCTTTCTCCTGAGTGCTGGGATTAAAGGTGTGAGCCACCACGGCTGGCTTTCACTTTTTATTTAAAATAACTTAATCATGCATGTATGTATATATTTTGCGTGTGGTCAGCATATACAAAAATGCTCACTGCAGCAAAAACGTGAGGAACACTGACCGTTCCCTGACTTTAAAAATTATAGAAATTAAGGCTTATATGCCTGCTGATCACAGGTGGACTTTTGACCTTTGTAGAAAGATTACTATAGCAATCCCCTGCAGATTGTCTGGGAAGACAGTCTCTGTCTCTTGGATGCACCCTTAGCTGGGTAGCGTTGCTGTCCCTCCCCACAGTCCTCCAATTTGYCCCTCCCCTCCCAATCACGCCACTACTCACTCTTTTGGGGGGTTGACATCCTCAGGCCGTGCCTCAAAGAACCGAAAGACTTCATCACACTGTGAAATGTGGGGAGGCAGCCGGACGAGCGCCTGTGAAAGACACAGAGAGAGGTCATTGGGTACGAGGACCCAGACGGCGTTGGTGGGGGTGGGGGTGGTGACCTCAGGCACTATGCAATGGGGAACATAGTCAACAGCCCGACGACAGGAAGCTGAAATAAAGATAAAATAATCCATATATCAACCCATTCGTCCATAATGAGAAGCTTGGGTCCTCAGGAAGCTGGMTGTGGTAGTTYGTTTCTGCAATCCCAGCATACCTATGTCCCGTGGCAGGCAGAGACCAGAGAGCCCGGAAGCCAGAGGACCAGCCAGCCTGGTGTGTGCAACACCTGTTTGCAAACAAGGTCCAAGATGAGGATTGACATCTGAAATTATCCTGATCTCCACACGTGACATCATGCGTGAGCTACACACACACACACACACACACACACACACACACACACACGCATATTACACCCACACTCACACATAAAGATCAAATAACAACAAACCTAACTGGTCAACGAATCTGCCGGATGACTAATAATCAGCCAACCATCCAGCCCTAATTTCTGTAACTGTGTGTGGTGRTTTGAATGAGGACATCCCCATGGGGTCTGGCATTTGAATACATTGGTTGTCAGTCAGTGACATTGTTTGAGGAGGCTTGGGAAACGTGGTCTTGCTAGAGGAAGTGCATCATCGGGAGCCAGTCGTTCCTCCGAGCGCTGAAGGCATCTCCTCCTACCCAGAGAATAGGTCTGAGGCCCTTAACCTAACAAGGTGAGGTTCAGAGCAGGCGCAGAGCCTTAACCTATCAGGAGAGCGCTCACCTGTCAAGCCTCACCTTCTTCCCTAACCACACCCGTGTCACAGAGCTGTGTTTCCTAGACACCGACAGCAGGCAGGGCTAGGGACAAGGTGAGAAGGTCATCAGAGGATGACAGTGTGCTATGACAGAGACCAGCAGGACCTAAAGCAGTGGATGCGGGGAGGACACGGAGGGTAAACTGAGGAAGGGGTCTCGCCCAAGTGTGGTGACCTGGAGGTAGTGGAAGGCTGTGCTTGAAGGGGGAGGAGAGAGGGATCCTGTGATGGCTAAGGCAGGCCAAGAGGCCTGCTGTCCGGAGACGGTGAGTCTCCTGCCGTACCGTATATCAGAGCAAGTGCTCTAGAGCCAGGGACACATGGACGCCCAGGCCTGGCCTGGCCCCATCTAAAAGGTAGGGAGGAAGGCAGGGCCCCTCCGTCAGTATGGGAGAGATACTGGAATCAGAGACACTCTTGGGTCAGGCAGGACAGTCAAAGTAGGGCAGGGGGACAAGGCCAAAGGAACCAAGGGCTGGAGCCAGGAGGAAAGAGAGAAGCCCAGGGTTTGGGGGAGCCCATGGATACACAGCAAGAGAGCACATGATGAGGTCGGCCCTGGCCAACAKGAGACACTCTGCCATGTGCTGGCTGGCGTGATGGCGTGCCCTTGAACTCYACCCAGGACCGACTTCAGGGGCTCCACCCAGCCCCCTGCAGCCCAGCGGTCCTTTCTGAGTAACCCCTGAGAATCCTCAGGATAGCCCCTCCCCCACATTACAGATGGAGATTCCTGGGGAACACTGCCCTGGGC
>BDUI01006475.1:11610-25956 GCA_002335545.1 Apodemus speciosus
ACACATGGAATGCAGTCACTGATAAGTGGATATTAGCCCAGAAGCTCAGAATATCCAAAACACAACCCACATATCAAATCATTCCCAAGAAGAAGGAAGTAGAGGGCCTGAGTCTGGAAAGGCTTGATGCAGCATTGTAGGGGATTACCAGGACAGAGGAGTGGGAGGGGGTTGATTGGAGAACTGGCGGAGGGAAGAGGACTTATGGGACTTAGAGGGAGGGGAGAACCGGGAAAGGGAAAGTCATTTGGAATGTAAAGAAAGAATATAGAAAATAAAAAAAGAAACCCCATAAATATATCTGTAAGACAAAGATCCAGAAAATCTAGAAGACTAAATCCATCTCTCAAAGAATTCATTACCACCTCATTCTCCCAAGACATATGCCCCCATAACTAGTGCCTATGATATTTCTTTTCCTGTATGAGTGTTTCATTTGAAATGGTTGGGTTTCTCCAATGTAGAAGCCAGAGAATTGCTTCCCCAGCCTCTTTGTTATGAGCCCATGGTCATGTGGCTGGATTTAGTCATATTCTCCTGCATAACTCTGGGAAGGGGAAAGAAGCACCTTGCAGATATCTACCAAGGCTAGTGGTAGATGCATACTGTTTTCTAGAAGTAGCAGTGGTAGGGGATGAGCCTCCAGGACTCAGCATCTGCAGCAGAAAGACCTTTGTGGGAGGAATTCTACAGTGGCAACTAAATGCTGCTCATTATGTAGCCAATGGGTTTGCTTATCTATCTTGTCAGAGTATCAGTGTTTTATCTGAAATAGCTAAGGTCAATTGTTGTTTTAGACTAATGAAAAATATTTTTTTTCAACCAGAAGTTATGTCTCCTACACATTAGCCACATGGCAAAATACACAATCAAGAATATAAAATAATTTCAGTCTTTGTCAGTGAATTAAATCTCACTGTTACTTTTAGATTGTGTCAAAAATGTTGCATGAACAGTTTATAAGTTACATAAAATTAAAATGAAATGTCAATGATAGTTTGGTAATTAATATTTGGAAAAACAGGAGACAAATAGTGTTTGAAGTTAAAACCGCATAGAGAACTAGAGCTAGGACCTTGAGTGTGCATGAAGAAGGAAACCCTGACACTATCTGAATAAGTATCCAATTAAAAGAGCTAAAAGAATAACAGGAAAACCTTCTGAGGGGTAGATGATAATATAATTCAATTTTCAAAATCAGAAGTCTAATTAAGGATAAAGAAAAATAGGTCCATGCCAAAAAAAAAATAAAGAAAAAGGAGGTCCTCTCAAGAGAAGAGAGCATTTAGTAGAACGGTTCAAAGTGGAAAATTTGAAACATTTTCAGAGAGCGGAGAATACGTTTTTATAGCTTTGACTCTTGAAATCATGTTGACATTTTAGACATCCTGAAAGTGAAATAAAATTAGTAAGAATGAGAACACCCTTAAAATGGCACACAAATATAGATGGAAAGAGTTATTTGCCAAACTGACCACATAACCAACTCAGAAGAAAACAAAGCCGAATGGAAGTAAACTGTGACCACGCCCCCATCCCTCTAAGGAGAAAGGGGACTGACTGAATGTCCATGGACCTTAAATCTTTCCTGGTTGTTTGTAGTGGTGATGGTATAGCAATTTTGAAGCTATTTTGTGTGTGCTTGTGAGATTGAGCAAATGAGTGATTAGATTAATGTTGTTGGGAGCCAGAGTTCTCACAGTGAGAGAATAGGACAGATCTTTGGAATGGGAGAAGAAAAGGAAGAAGCCTGTGGTGTTGGATTGGAATTAGAGACATCGAGATGAACTCATCCCCAATTCTGCCCTATGGAGGCGGCTACAAGTAGGGAACCCGCCCTAGCACTGAGCACAGAGCTTGCCAAGATTTTGTTCTCGCAGTCACTTGCCTCAGCAAATGGAGGAGGAGAGGATTCTGGGATTGGAGCTAAGGAAGTTTGAAGTAAACAGGTAACATCTTGTTGTGCCAAGATGTAGTGCAGTGATCAAGAATGGCCATGGGAGACAGCTTGAAAGGCTCCTGCTTTATAGTTTGGAACCATTTTACCCTCAAAATCTGCAAAGTAATAGATGTAACAAATAGTCTCTAAGAAATTAGACTCATAAGTCTAAACTAATACAAAAACCTAAAGTCAGAGGAAAAAACATAATAAATCAAATAAGCCAAGCTGTCAGCTATTTGACAATGGGATTGATTTGTCCTTTCTAAAAGGAATGTCATGAATCAGACTTGATAGTTCAGCCAGTGATCTCAGCAAGAAGGAATGCTGAGGCAAGAGAACTACAAGTTCCGTGCCTGCCTGGGTTATAGACAGAGATTAAGGCCAGTGTGGGCAGCACAAGAAGACTGTTTCAAAGCAAAATAATAATAATAATAATAATAATAATAATAATAATAATAATAATAATAATAATAATGAAATAAGAAAAGGGAACATGAAAAAATAGAGTCTAGAATATGTGAGAACCTCACTTACAGTTTTGGAGGTTTAGTTCATTATCATCATCATGGCGGGAAACATGGCAGCATGCAGGCAGGCATGGTTGTAGAGAAGGAGCTGAGAGTTCTACATCTGGATCCTCAGGCAGCAGGAGACTATGTGCCACACTGGGTGTAGCTGGAGCATAGGAGACCTCAAAGCCCACCCCCACAGTGACACACTTCCTCCACGACCACCACACCTCCTAATAGTGACACTCCCTACAGGCCAAGCATTTACACACATGAGTGTATGGAGGGCATTCCTATTCAAAGCACCACACTCAAGATCCACATGATTGAGTTACAAAAAGAAGCTGATGAAATTAGCAGGAGAGGGCTAGTTGGGGAAAGGAAGAGGATGATCAGTGGGAGGAAAAGGGGGCAAGGGAGGCTGATGGGTATGAATGTGATCAACATACATTACATCCATATATAAAGCATCCTACTGGAGAATGGTAGTATTTGTTGTTGTTTCTACAGATAGCGAGCAACCAAGACTCTCTGTGATGCCACTATAGCTTTGTCAGCTTCTGCGTATTTTATCCTTCCACCTTAGTTTCTGTCATTAGCAACTATGCACTGAAGCTTTCCCAGTCTTTTACAATCAATGATTCATTTTCTTAAATTCCTGGATAATAATCTGTAGTGGTAAAGCTTGTCAACATGATAGAATTTATAGTCTTCCTATGAATTGCTCATTGACAAAAGAACACACAGAGAATGCAGTCACTGATAAGTGGATATTAACCCAGAAGCTCTGAATACCCAAGACACAATTCACATATCAAATCATTCCCAAGAAGAAGGAAGGAGAGGGCGTCCTGGAAAGGCTTGATGCAGCATTGTAGGGGATTGCCAGGAAAGAGAAGTAGGAATGGGTTGATTGGGGAACTGGTGGAGGGAAGAGGGCTTATGGGACTTATGGGGAGGGGGGAACCGGGAAAGGGAAAATCATTTTGGAATGTAAACAAAGAATATAGAATATAAAAAATAAATAAATAAAATTTAAATAAAAGAAAATGGAACTCTGGACCTGTCTGTAAAGTGTTATCTGGATTAGGTTAATTAAGGTGGAAAGATTCACCCTAAATGTGGGTGACAACATTGAATGGGCTGGGGTCCTAGAGCGCATAAAAAAAGAGAAAGCAAGCGGAGCATCAATCTTCATCTCTGTGTGCTGGGAATGCAATGTCACCAGCTCCCTCTAGCCCCTGCTGTCATGACTTCCTCACCATGATGGTCTGTACTCATGTGAACCAGAATTTTTCAATGTTGTACTGAAACCCGTTGCTATGTGTAATTCATGGACGCTTATGAAAAGCTTTTTTTTAAAAAAAATAGACATAACATTTGAAGGGAGTTTATTTTGTGTGTGTGTGAGCTCTCCTTGGTCACAGGTTGAACATGTGGTGCTGAGGTTTACTTCTCCTACCAAACCGTTTTGTTGTGAGACTCAAGTCAACATTGTAGGAAATTGAAAGCCTCGGATCCACATTGAACAGCAGCTACAAAAAGCAAATGAAACGAAAGCAAGGAAAGCGCACTAAATTGCGAAATCAGGGCTATCTCAGTGCATCTGGGGAATTGGCCTGCATTTGTCTTTGCTCCTCAGCAATGCTTACCTTCTGTGAACACATTTTATCTAGCTTGGGAATGGAGAGTAAAACCCAAAAGGCCGATGGTGGCACTCCCTAAGCTTTTCTGTTAGATATTCACTCTACCTTGAAATGGTTTATGTAACCAAGAAATTATCTCTTATTTAAAGGGGTGGTGACTCATGTAGAGGTATAAATACATAATTACTCCTCGGCTTTAATGACATTTCCAAAAAGTGCTTCTGATTTTTCTAAACCAGAGCACGGTGCCCTCCTGACAGCATTTGTTTTTGTTTGCATGAGCTCGAAGGGAGCAGATACTAGATCTGCCTCATTCATCATGGTCCCAAGTCAGTGCTCACATAGTAGGCACTCAATGAACATATGTTTAACGTCTCTTCTTGAAAAGAGTTAATTGAATAAAACCCCTTACTGAAAGAAGTGCTCTCTTTTTCAACAAATATTTTGGAAGCACTTAATGATTCTTAGTGATTTTTGCTTCACTATATGAGGGCTTTAGGAATCATTCCAGAAATTTCCAATTTCTGACAAAATCCAGTCTCTAGGCTGACTGCTGGGAAGGGAGTGTTTGCAGAGTCGCTCTGCCACCTTTTGGCAGCACCCGGAAACTACAGTACCTCTGTCGTTTCCCCCTGGCCTTGAGACTGAAGTACAAGTTCACTTGCCCTGTAACCCTGGAGCCCAAGTGTCCTTCTTTCAGCCATTTCAGGAAGGCTCATTGAACACACATTGCTTACCAGGTTCTGTGCCAGGAGCTGGAGTTACAGCTCTGAGAATGCAAGCGTGGCTCTTGCCCTCAAGGCGTTTATAGTCTGCTTTAAACAGGAAGAGGATAGTTCTGAGTGTCCATGGTCCTTCTATCCTCCTTTTGCTTCAGCACAAGGCCAAGCATTGCTGCACTCTGGAAGCCCATTCTACACTTGGGAAAATAGTAACAGGATGAAATTTGCCTTCTTAAGGAGAAGAGCAGAAAAATAAGTGATAGGGTTCTGGTGAGGGTGTGGAAATACAATCAGAGCTACAGGGATGATTCATGTGATGCAGATTTTCCACAATGCTCAGTGTGCCTTTTGTCCAATACCAGACTGCTATCCAAACTAATCTATTCAAAGCAACTTGCTGCTCCTGAATTCAACACCCTCATTTTCTTGGAGGAGGAGAAGGAGGGGGAGGAGGAGGAGGAGGACAATGAGTGCTTTCTTTTCCTTTTCATCTAGCATATTTGAAATACAGCAGCTGGGCTCACATTCATAATGAACCTACAATGACCAGCATCTCGCCAGTGCTCCTGCAAGAACAGTGATGGTGAGAAGCACAGGCAGCCACCTGTGAAGCAGCCTGTGTAACTCTAGGCAATTCACCTGTTTTCTCTCGTCTACAATGGAAATATCAGTGATCCTTCTTTGTAAAGCTAATGTGCACAGTAATTGAAAGTAATATGAGTGTCCAACATATAGTGGGGTTTCACTCCACTAGGTGATTGTTTCTATAGTTGAGGATGTTTGACTTCTAGATCTGACCTCACCAAAGCTTGCCTAGCTGCTGGGTGGTCCAGGCGATAAGACTGGGCTTCTGAGCTCGGCCTGCACTTGCAGCCACTCTCCCCATCTAAATGCCTCCATCTGTTTCTCTGGCAACAGAAATCTCAAATGACTCTGCACAGTAATATTCTGGGATCATTGTGCTGAGCCTGGGTCTTAGCTGGATGCTGCACTTGCTCTTTTATTCCCTAGGAGGAGATCATACAGGTATGCTGTGGAGGTCATTTCTACTCTCTATACTGATGGAAGCATTGGAAACTGCATGCTTTCAACAACGTAATTGTTGTCATGCAGTGTCTTTGGGAACATGATGTAGTCATTGCATACACACCTCAAGAAATAGCAACTTTGAAAACAAACAGATCTGGTACGTATCCCAGTTCTACCTTTTAACTGGGCTTTTCGTGATGTTGGAAGCAAGCAGAACTTCCTCATAGAATTGGTGTGGTAGAAAAAAGAAGAATACATACATGCATACATACATTATGCACATATATTCATATAAATGTGTATATATGCACACACATGTATACATGCATATATTCACACAGGTGTTAAATATACCTCAAGCTGAGAATTAATGGGTGATAACTCTCACTGTGAAAAAGTTTAGCCATGGCTGTGAAGAGGTGAGCATGCTGGGATGATTCAAGCACACAGCAAGCAACCGTAGAAAGCCAATATATGAGAGGAACAGATGGGAATGGGTAGAGCAGCAAAAACGAGATGCAAATAATTTCACTCTAGTCTCAAAATGCAGAGTGTGGCATGTCTTCCTGGTAAAGAGTCAACCTTCAGCTGCGATTACGGGAGTGCACAGTTCTCACACTGCCTGCACCATCTGGGAGAAATGTGCTGATTGAGAGCAGCAGCTCTAGCTGCTGCCACAGCTGTCCCTCTGAGAACGAGGTTAATGGCAGGGTTAAAGAAAAAGGCAGGTGAAACGTGTCTCTCTAGTCCATTCCTCCTCTTGCTTTAATGAATGCTAGCTCCAAAAGCTCCCTCTTCCTGGAACTGAGGGCCACTTGCCTTGGAAGACAAATCAAACTAAATTGATATCTTTTCAGATGTTTTCTTAATCATTCATATGAAAATTCTGAGGGTGGGGCTGACTCAGAACAAGTCTTGCTCTTCTCCATGAGCCATGTTTCAGCTGCTTAGATCAAATTGGGTCTCTGAGTGTATTGGGAAAGAGGGCTGGGTTGGCAGCAAACTGGGTTGGAGAAAAATTCCTGACTTTACTTAGGGGCTCAGTACCCAAGATTCCAGTTTTGGATTGGATAAGTGGGATCTCAAACAAAATAGATGCTAGGGAGAATTGGTACTGTGCCAGATGTAGATCTGGAAGGCATGCCAGCTGGATTTAAGCTATCTCGGATGTAAGGGTCTAGGGTACCTATTGTCTGAGGTTTGATGTAAAATGAGCTGGAAACTTCAGTTGTCATGGTGATGCTGGAAGCTTACCAAGTAAATACAAACTACTTCTTGCTTGTATTGACAATGCCACGGCAGGAACATTTGGTGTGACCCTTCTATGGAAACCACACGGTTACCTAAATGTGGCATTTAAAACAGACATGTGTACTGAAAACTTAAGCCAATGAGAAGTTATCTCCAATGACCTCTACATTTGCAGTGAAGTATTTGTGGAATGTTGTCTAGAAGCTGAACATTTCATGGGGTACAGTGACAACTCCAGAGGAAGCTGGGACTGAGCCCACAGAGTAAATAAACTACCTCCTTCAAACGCATCTATGAACAGGGAAACAACAACAACAACAACAAACCTCAGGCTATGACATTCAGAGAATGTAGTGGCTGGAGAGACAAGTAGGGTTAGAGACAAGTAGGGAAAACTAAATAAAAAGGAATAAACAATGATAATGCTACATAACTATAACCCAAGGACTAGATCAAGGACACATCACCCTGTAAGGATAACAAAGCATGTCTCATAGATGGGGCTTAAAATTAGTGTGACCAACAGGGAACAAGATAGGTGGTGAATATTTTGTTTTAGGACCTGTGCTGGATAGTTTTATGTCAACTTGACACAGTCTAAAGGCTGATGAGAGGAGGGAACCTCAATTAAGAAAACGCCTCCATAAGATGGGGATACAGGCAAGTGTGTATAATATTTTTAAAGTTAGTGATTGATGGGGAAGGGCCTAGCCCACTGTGGGTAAGGCAGTAAGCGGAACCCTACCATGGCCTCTACACAGCTCCTGCCTCCAGGTTCCTGCCCTCACTGCTATTGATAATGAATGGTTATATGGAACTGTGAGTGAAATAACCCCTTTCCTCCACATGTTGCTTTTGTTCATGGTTTTCATCATAGTAATAGTAACTGTAAGTAAGACAGGAATGTTTGATACTTTCCTTCTATCTGACCTTATCTTGTCCCACCTCATAGTATTGAGATGAGTAATGCTGGCATCCCATGTGATTCCCAACTCCCAAACTCTTAATGGTTGGGTCCACTCCATGTATTCAGGAAATAGAGACCTTCTACCTTACGGCTCTGAGATCTTCAAGGGCTTTGTAGATGACCTGTTGGTCCCTTTTGTATATAGCAAGTAGGAAAAAGAGTATTCAGAATCACATGTTGGAAGGTCCATCTAAGTATACATCCATGTATTTATGTATGCACGGTATCACTTCTGCTCACATTTCATTCACCATAACTCAGTCTTATGGTCCCATGTAATAACAAGGAATGCTAATCCTGGAGTCCAGTTCTATGATTCATAAGAAAAGGGGAAGATGGGGTGTGGTAAGCACTCAGCACCTCTGCTCTATGCCCCTGTGGCTACTCTAGTCCATCTTACTGGCCTGATAGTTCTGTCAACGTGCTGCAGTCCTTGTCTTTGGGGTCTTTGCAATTACTTTATCTGTGCCTCTTGCTGATGAGAAACGACCACTGCCTCTGAAAGCTTTTTCTTCATCATGTGCAGAACGATCACTGCCTCTGAAAGCTTTTTCTTTATCATGTGCAGAAAGAGTTTCATCCTCTCTCACTGACTCCTTTATCTTCTTCACTGTACTCCAAAAGGCAGGTGCACACTTACCCCAAATTAGGTGGTTTATTGTCTGTTGTCCCATCCTACCCAGAAGTAATTCCATATTTGGAATTTTTGTCTGGTTCCAGGGAATCAGAGGACCTTGTACATCTTGTTTGGTGCCATATCTTCAGCATCTGGAACAATACCCGACTCGCAGTAGTTGACTTTAAAAAGAACCAAGGAAACAGAAAAATAATGAAAGAAATAAGCTGTCAAGTAACACAATACCTGGGAAGGCTGGAGGCTTGTTAATGGGCATGCTGGCCAGTTGCAGTAAAAATAGTTAATACTTTCACAACACTTAGTATGAATTTAATGCTCAAGATGTCACTCATAATGCAACATGATTATCAGGCTTGTTCTGGAAGAAAAGAAAGTACAGCATAAGAAAGTTAAACAATTTGTCTAAATTTGTACAGCTACTAAGCAATGCAGGGAATGTTCAGTAGCAGGCACCATGGTCAGAAGCTGGAAGTGATGTTCCCTTTAACCTTGTAGAGATGAGAGGAGCTTGGTTGAGATCCAAGATATAAAACTGCACACTGATCTGGGAACTGGGCATGCTTTGGAGATTTGGAATGTTAGCTTGAGACATGGTTCACCATTATATGTAGAAAGAGGAAGAGGTCCTTGATCATGTACAGACATATTCATCCTAGTGATATAAGGTACTCCAATACTTAACTGGTGCTCACCCTGAAGATTAGCCCACACTCCCTGCCTGCCTCCTGATGAAGGTATTATGTGACATAGTGAGGGAAATGACAGCAGAGGATTAGTCAACGGAACGCTGGAGAAAACAAATGAGCACATAATCTTCACAAGAGAAGGCTGCACAGCAAGCCAAACCCCACCACTCTCAAAGAGTTGATTGAATAAAAGGTGAATCATCTCCACCTGCCTCCTCGCAGCAGTTTCAAATTAAAAATAAAAATGGAAATTCCGCCCCTTCTCAGTGGAAAAGCACCGGCATTGTGGAAATGTGTAATACAGACCTCAGATACCAACAGCACTGTAAACCTTGAGCTCTCCTGAAGGCAAATTGTTCTTCTGGCTTTTCCTCTCTTCATCTCTAATTGCTTGGGTCATAGCGCAGGCCTCTTCTTCCCCTGTCACCACCTTGTCTCTTCCCTGCCTTACCTCATCTAGACATTGACTTCAGTTTCCATTCACAAGCTGATAACACTTGCAACTCAGGAAGTCTTGCATGGGCTCTGCACTCTTACACATTCCTACTGGTTTGACATCTCTGTGTGGGCCTTAGAAGAACCCCTCACACTTCGCAAAATCAAAACCCTCCCTTCTAAAGCTGTGCCTGCCCCCATCCTCTCCATCCCAGCAGAGAGTGCCACTGTGCAGTTTCTTAGAATCCAGGTTGGGAAGAATCCCTGCACCTTCCTAATTCCTCATTTTTTTTACCCCCAGTCCTCATGCAGTCCACCGTCAATCCCTGAAAGCTTCGTCTACAAAATCTGGAGTCACTTTTCATAGTTCAGGTCTATATCACCTCTTGTCTAGATGACACCAACAGTCCTTACTCTTGGAATATATCGCTACCCTTTTTGATGTACCATCAATATTTAAGCAGTGATCTTTTGAAACTCTGATGCAGTGAAATTTATTGTATTCTATAAGAGTCAAAGACATCATTATGAAGTATGGTTTAGTTGAATAAAAGTACAGAAAAATAAACACACTAAGTCTGTACATGTATAAACATGGATTGGTACATATTGTGTATTTTCTGGCTATGTCAGAAGCAATGATGCTCTGTTAGAAAGGACAGCATCTGTTGCATAAATCTTGGCTTCTAAAGCCAAAGCTTAGGGAAAGGCACCCATGCTCCTGATTCAAGGGCTGGGGATGATCGTACCACAAAACCCCACAGCATGAGTCTAATAGTAGAGGAAATTATCAGACAAACCAAGATTGGGATATTTTATAAGGTAGTTGCTAAAATTCCTTCCCAGGGGAGACAATGTCTACCCTTTGCCTAGAGTCGCAATGACAAACCAAGACACAATTTCACCAGACTTTACTCTAGAGAACCAATTACTTTACTGAGCAACCTCACTGAGCACAAGTGAGTGGTTACTGACAAGGGCTTGGTTATTCCTCCCCACAACAGGTGACACCTAGAAGCCTTTATTCAGTAGGAATAAGGGCTTCCCCATAGCCATATCTATACAGATGGAGCCCCTCTCCTCTAGTCTTCCTCTACTTGTATACTTGAGCCCTTCCCCAAGGAGATCATGTGCAATTAAAGTAGAGTTGCAGACAGGTAGTGGGAATGCTAGATTCTAAAGTGAGGGGTCTAGTGACTCTTTCCACCCCTCCACAGGGAAGGTGTGAACAGTTAACCAAAACAGCTAGGAGGATTTCTTTCTAAGGACGCATAGCTGAACTTCACAATATGGCGGCAGCTTGATTTGGAGGACAGTCACTGACAAGAGGATGTATTATTGGAACTTTTCAAAATCTTTAGCTGTGGAAAACAACAAAAGTATCCCATACCAGAAAACACCATGGAAATACAGTAACTAAGTGCAATGTGAGGTCCTAAATTTAAACCTGAAATAAGAAAAGTGGAAGGGTAAAAATTAATGAAATATATTTATATAATGTGGGCATTTTTAAGATATTAAAAATAGGAGAAAGGAAGCCAGTGTGGTTATCATCTTATTCCTTACAGGCCTATCATCTTAATTACTCAGAAGGCAGAGGCAGGAGGATCAAGGGCAGTCTAGGCCACATAGCAAGATCTTGTTTGCAAAACACTCATCCACAACAAAGAAAAACAAACAAAAATCCCCACAAAATTTGGAGTAATTGGGCAAATGTGTACAGAAATATTCTTCATTATCTTGGAAACTTTTCTGTAAGTGTAAAGTTACCTCGAAATTTTTACTGGTAGAAATGTGATTCATGCTACATGGCTGCCTCGTTTAAAAGTCTTCAAGTGTCTCTTGCACACAGTCCTTCCTAAAGGGAGGCCACCCTAACCTTTTCTTCAAGGAAGCCACCCCTGAGCTTCTATCCCTTCGCATCCTGCCTTTTCACCATGACTTAACTGTATTCCCTTCGCAGCATGCTGAAGTGTTTGAAACCCTCTTATACATCTATTTTATTCTCAACCACGACTTCTGTGAATTCAGGTTTTTATTTAATTTGTTCGTTTCTTTCATCCCACCATCTTGCTGGCACCAAGTACTTGAAGAGCTGCAAAATGATTTTGGGATGCTTCTGAAATCTTCTTTCTCTCTGTAAATTTTTTTCCTTCTTTCTTTTCTTCCTTCTTTTCTTCCTTCCTTCCTTCCTTCCTCCTTTCTTTCTATCTATCTTTCCTTCCTTTCTTCCTTCAATCACCCCTTCCTTTCTTTCTTTTTTAAGACAGGCTCTTATGTTGCCCGAGGTGACCTCAAACCCTCTCTGTCACTGAGGATGGCCTTGAAATCCTGGTCATCCAGTCTCTATCTTCTAGCTACTGAGATGATGGGCATGTGCCCTTATATGTCACTGAAACTCCCATTTTTCTTTAGGATCACAACCCAAGTCTTTAAAAATCAGAAGAGAAAGGCAAGGAGTACAGGTTGTTGTTGCCAGGGGACTTGAGAAGCCAGGCATCTTGCATAGTCTCTTAAATTCATGCTGCAGAGAAAGGCAATTTCTGGTTGGAAAAGAGGAGCATTTGGAGTTAGGGTTTATCCTAGATGACTCAGATGAGCCTGGGGGAGCTTGTTAGAAATACTGATATCCCTGGGCCTGTGGTAATTCTGAATTGCTACTGTCTTGGGTTTGTACTTCAGGATACTGGCATTTCTTATCAAGTTCTTTTGGGTGATTCTATTGCATAGCCAGGATTGAGAACTATCTAACAAGTAGTACAGAAAAGAAAGAAAATAAGAAACATGCACTGAAAGTGAGGAAATGGGTCTTATTGGTTACTAGAAAGTCACCCTGGGTAGAGGGAAGGCACACAGTATTTCTATGGTACAAGATATAAGACAGTCCAGGATAACTCGCTATGATTGGAAGGCAGGCAAGATTAAAAATGATTATTCTAGATCTCTTATGGACCTCAAAGTTGCCTGAAAAGATCTCAGGGTAAATGACATTTGGACAGGAGAGGAATGTACTTCTATAGAGTATGTGGAGCCCAAATGGATCCTTGATTTATTTAGATCCATACGGCAAAAGTGCTGTCTTTCTCTAAGTGTGGCACTTGCTCTGATTCATCCAAAATGCCAAGTGAGTACATGGGCAAGGTGTGGATGCACTGTGCACACGTGTGTGTGTGTGTGTGTGTGTGTGTGTGTGTGTGTGTGTATGAGAGAGAGAGAAAGAGAGAAAGAGAGATCCCAGCATCATGTTCTCACTGCTCAATAACATTTAACATTTTAATATAAAAATGTGATAAAGTACCACACACATTGTATCCCTGCCATAATTTGGATGTTGAATGTGGGTAAAGAGTAATAAAATATATACAAATGATCAAGAAGCAATATTCAGCTGCTATATGGAATAGAACAATGTTCTATCATTGTTTAAGCAAATGCCTGGACCTGTACACCGTCATATCAAGGGAAATAAGAAAAACTTAAACATTGTGTGTGCAGCCTCATATATAGAATCTCCATTTACATAAGCATTCATACATACATATGACATGACAGGAGGAGGGGGACATTTTGGAAAAAGGAAAAGAAGTATCAAGACAAGGACAGGAGAGTATAACAGAAGTGAATATGGTCACAGCATTTAATGTACTTGAATAAAACTGTCATTATGAAACCTATTGTTTTATACAATACAATATTCTAATACTTTTTCTTTAATTTTGAAATTTTATCTTAAACTTTTCTTATTTTTTAAGAAGTTCATACGTGAGGACAATGAAATATGATTACATCTACTCCTTTCTTCTCTTCTAACTATTCTTATAAGATTACACCCCAAATTCATGCCTTTTTATTTTTTTAATAAGTCACTAAGGCCTGTTAGTGAAACCCATATGTTCACGGAGGGTGGGACATTACTGGATCAAGAAAGCCTACCAGGGGGCTGGTTAAGATCACTGACTGATCTTCCAGAGGTCCTGAGTTCAATTCCCAGCAACCACCTGGTAGCTCACAGCCATCTGTAATGAGATCTGATGCCCTCTTCTGGTGTGTCTGAAGACAGCGACAGTATACTTATATAAATGAAATAAATAATTCTTAAAAGAGAGAAAACCTACCAGTAACCATATCCTCACTCAGGAATAATGCTTCCTCTCCCAGCAACAACCCACTGCCAATAGCTCATTAGTATGGGATGGGGCCTGGAGACCATCTACCTCATCTATGCTGGGATTTTTGCTGGCTCGAAACTTTAGAGTTTCATAAAATATATTTTGATCACGTTCACTCCTTATACCTATCTTCTCCTAGATCCACTCTCATCACTTACCCATCCCTACCCAACTTCATGTCTGTTTTTGCTAGTATGAAAATTTGGTTTTGACTTTACTAACTGATAAAATTATATGTACACTGGAAGAAGTGAGGGGATATAATTTTTTTATTGGATATATTCTTTATTTACATTTCATTTCCCTTTTTCTGGTTCCCTGCTCTCCAAATGTCCCATATGTCTTTTTCCCTC
>BDUI01006475.1:42790-54352 GCA_002335545.1 Apodemus speciosus
CACACACACACACACACACACACACACACACACACACACACACACACACACACACATTCCTGACAATATTACAGTGTTACAGGCTGGAAAATCTAAAATCAAGTTATTTACAAACTGAGACGACACCAGTTTTCAGATCTACATCCTCATGTCTTTCCCATTTATAAATAGCACAATTATTTTTTCCTCATCTCCATGAGAGCATCACTGAAATTGAGTTTAATTCAAGTGAATTTCCTTGTTTACTAATTCATTCGCTCAGAGAGCTTATGCACAAGTTCTGGGTTCCCTTCATATCACTTGAAACAAAACCTCTCCAACCACAACTGTTTTTTGATTCATGAAAGAAAGTGTAAGTCAGTAATCAACACCCCTCCCTACTCTGTCTCCATTCTAACAAGAGGAAGCTGCAAATACCTCAGTGAAACACTCAATGGTGACTCCTTTGGGGTTTGAAACTCTGGGGTCTTCCCTTCAGGTCTAGTAATTTTATCTCCCACCAAGGCATCTCCATGGTTGGTATTGTTGTCAAAAGGAGAGCAAGATTCTAACCTTAAAAACAACTGGTGGTCCTCTGAGCTGAGTTTTTATTTTCTTATTCTGAAAATAAAATGCAGTGAAATGATCACATTTACTTTTTTTTCTTCTCAAATGGGTGTCCCTACATTTCATTTTGAGAATATTATTTTCCCTTAGTAAATATCTTTCCTGTCCTCTGAGATTTCAATCTCTGCTTTTGAACAGCTTGCTAGAGGAGCCTGTTTCACAAGCACAATGGCCTTGGCCTTTCTAGGGAAGACAAAGGGCCAAATTAAAGGCACAGCTGGTGACTTGCCACGGGCTGGGCAGGGGAGAGCTAGTTAGTATTCACCCATTTACCTCTGCCCAGTTGGCAGGCTTGCATTTCTCTTTTCTCTTCCCATGAAGGCTGGAAGTAAAGAATCACTAGGTTTTCATTGTACTTTAAGCAGCTGGGGCTATCAGCAAGGGCCTGCCTGGATTTGCCTTCCTTTGGAGTAAAGATGAGAGGGCCCGGAAACAGAATCTTTAAAAAAAAAAAAAAAAAAAAAAAAAAAACAGGAAATGCAGCAGATAAACACTAACTTTCAACTCCTTGTGCACACATCTTTCTCCCTTAAAAACAGCATGTATTTCCCTCTGTTTCTGGGAATGTATGATTTTGTTGGGCGATAATTCTTGCTTTGATAGCATTATAAACAGGGTAAGGATAAGTTTATGTGCCTTATAGGGCACAGACTCTGGTTTTTACTTCTTGCAACTAGGCCCTCCTTCCTAAAAGCCTATTCAGCTCCACATTCACTGAAGGATAAGTCCATTGATGAGGTTAGCATCCTCAAGACCCAATGACCTTTCTTTTAGTAGCACAACCAGCTGGAGACAAGACTCCAACATGTGGCTATTTGAAGGCCATTTTGTATCTGAACTATAAGAGCCTCCTGTATGTTCACCAAGTCCATTTATTTTTCTTAGACACTCACAACAAGTGTGGATCCCGGGATCCCTTGCAGTGAAGTTGGGGGAAGAGGCTGAGTTCTAGCTTGTGGAATGTGAGTAAAAGTATTATTTGCTACCTCTTGCTTTGGCTAAAAAATATAATACTTTGAGTTCCTTTCTTCATCCTCTCTTCATTTATCACCAACAAGCTGCATCTTATCCAGGGGGACTCTAAAGCTCTCAAGGATGACAAAAGCAATAGATTTGYGGAGGAAACCTGCTTAGGGGAGCTATCAGGAGCATCTGAGTTGGGCTTTGCACAAGGGAACTATAAACTTGATGTTCTGTTGCTGAGATTTGAGGAACTCTAGCAGTCAGCCTACTCTGATTAATGTAGCAAGCTATGAGAACTCCAGTACTCAGCACAATGATTCGTGGAAAGTGGCTACTAGCAAATGTATCTTCAATACATTCATTTTTGTCTCTCTACTTTAATTCACAATTAACACGTGGGAAAATTGTTAGAATAAGGACTAATGTTTCAGTATGAGTACTATTTTATCATACGTTAGACAGATGGGGTAATTGACTATGAGCTTAACATTTTTAACATAGTTTTAAATGAGCTGTTTCTAAAACAAAATATATGCTACCGAACCTTTAGGACTGAGGTGAGTGAGGGTAAAAAGAGAGGGCTCAGCTGTTCAAAACTTTGTAAATCCATGTCTTAGAATGAGGTGTACATTCAACATTCTCACAAGATTTCAAAGACATCAAATAACTTATCCTAGACTGGGGTCACCTTCTACCCCCAGAGGGAACTGGTTCTTACCCTCTTAGACCCGATAGTCCTTTGTACCTTACATAAAATAACAACAGTAGCATGACTCTGAGGTGGGGTTTCCCTTACATATTGTGTTAAAGGATCTTAGAACTTTCATTTTCAGGAAACTCTTCTTTAGGGAGGATCAAATAAAATAGTATATGCTAAGGCTCTTTGTGAAACATTAAAGTACTGTACAACTGTCACATCATTAACCATTGTTTTACCAGTAAAGCCCATTTCCTCTTTTTCTGCTCTTTTAGTCAGGTAACATAATTTGGTTTACTCGTCAGCCACTTAAAAGAACAAGACTTGAAAGGCATATTCGAAATATCTACATTGCAGATGTAAATAGTCAAATGCTTGAATTAGATACGTGTGGTGGTGTTCCTGGAATGTGTGCTATGCACTGAAATGGGAGAATCAATGCTAGCTTTCCTATAGAAAACATGTTCCTTGAAGAGACTATAGTAGAATCATTTCCTAACTCTGGGTTGACTTTTATTTTTAAAGGGACTAGTAGTACCTATCCTCATATATTATCATGATTAAATGGGCTGGGTTATATCTATGACACAAATGATACAATGTCTGTTATATAAACAGTACTCTATAAATTACAGCTCCCATGTTGTTTTAATGATCATCAGTATAGGGTCTGGAACCACAGAGCTTGGGTTCAAGAGTTAGTGTTGTTAGGTAATCTTAGGAAAAATATTTTATCCTCACTGACACATTTCTCTCATATGTAAAATGAGGGCAGTGATACTGGAGATTGTCTTGTAAGGTTATTGTGAAGAACAAATGATGCAAATCAAATGTCTCCTTTCATCCACAATGTTCACAGTCTAAGACAGGGGGTGAATGCCAGAAGCTGTAGTAGTAACAAACCCCACGGTTTTCCGGAACATACAACCTTATAATCCAGTTCAATTTGTACATTAATTATAAAAGACTAACAATAGCCAACATTCAGAAGGAATACATCATAATTAGAGTTAAGTGAAGGTGGTCTTTCTCTCACTTCATAATAATATAATCTCCCCTTTTCTTGATACTGAGACATGACACATGAAGTGATGATCTGAGATGTGTATCACAGTATCAGACTACCATTATCTTTCAAATGATAAAGGATGGTTGTTGAGACAAAACAATGCCAGTTAAGCATGAGTACTAGGAGCCATGGAAAGTAGAAGTATAGATAAAAGAGAGCTGCTATCTATGCAAAGCATTTGTCTGCTTTCCTGGTTCCCCTCCCCCCCAAATCCCCTATCCCATCCCCCCTCTACTTGTTCCCCAATCAACCCCGTCCCACTTCCCTGTCCTGGTATTCCTCTACACTGCAGCATCGAGCCTTTCCAGGACCAAAGGCCTCTCCTCCATTTGGTGTCTAACAAGGCCATCCTCTGCTGCATTCTCTATGTGTCTGGAACCATGTGTACTCTTTGGTTGATTGTTTAGTCCCTGGGAGCTTTGGGAGTACTGGGTGGCTCGTATTATTGTTCCTCTTATGGTGCTGCAAACCCCTTCAGCTCCTTGGGTCACAGACACATAGAGAAAACTCTGTTAATCCAACCTGGTGTTCTTAGGGACATTAAATCTATTCTGAAAAAAAAAGACAAGTAAAGGAAAGATGCTACTTTGTGGTCTGATGCTCAAAGAATCTTATTCCCGTTCGTCGATATGAGGCTTGGGAGAGTTCTTTTCTATCTTTTGATCTGCTACCCTGATTTCTCAGTTCTTTGACCTCTAAAAGTTCAATGACCTTTACTACTACCTCACTTTAGCCACCTTTTCCCACATCTGTGCCACTGACTTTACTACTCAGAACTGCCCAATTTAAACATTAAGATCAAACTGCTTATTTGTTCAGATTTCCTATTACACATGGCCCTTTTTTCTCTAGTGTTTAGGTCTCTTGTCCCTTCCTCAGCCTATGCAGTCACCTAATTCTTTGGCTTCCAATTTATTCCTATGGCAGATCACATCAACCATTTTCTTGGCCACATCTCTTCAACTCCTTAGACATTTATTTCCTGTCTTAGTCGGAGCTTCCATTCCTGCACAAAAAATCATGACCAAGAAGCAAATTAGGGAGGAGAGGGTTTATTCAGTTTACACTTTCCACACTGCTGTTCACCACCAAAGGAATTCAGGACTGGAACTCAAGCAGGTCAGGAAGCAGGAGCTGATGCAGAGGCCATGGAGGGATGTTCCTTACTGGCTTGCTTCCCCTGGCTTGCTCAGCTTGCTTTCTTATAGAACCTAAGACTACCAGCCCAGGGATGGCACCACCCACAATGGGCCCTCCCCCCTTGATCACTAATTGAGAAAATGCCTTATAGCTGGATCTCATCGAGTCATTTCCTCAAGGGAGACTCGTTTCTCCATAATAACTGCAGCTTGTGTCAAGTTGACACACAAAATGAGCCAGTGCAGTGCCTATATTATAGCAATCGCAGAAAGTTGAAGCTCCAGAACTTTTGTGAGTCTCTGACTTTTATAGTCTGGATTCTGTGAACTGGTAGAGACATTCACATAAGTCTGAAATACACACACTACAATTAAGGTTTCTGAAGTCTTAAATTCTAGATATTAATCCAAACTTTTAAGCTTYTATTTATCTGTTTGTTTGTTTAGAACACATTCTCACTATATAGCTCTGACTGTCCTGGAACTCATTCTGTAGAACAGGCTGTACTTGAACTCTGCCTGCCTTTGCCTCTCCAAGTGCTGTTATTAACGATGCACACCATTACACACAGCTTAGCTTTCTTTTTGATTCTACATTTTCCACAGATTCTGTTTCAATTTTTTATTATTATTATTATTGTTGTTGTTGTTATAAAACTTTCTACCAATATTCTTGCCCTCTTATACCAGGCAGACGACCCTACTTTCTATTTCAAAAAAAATGGATTAGCTTGAGAAAACTGCAAGTTCTAAGCTTCCCAGCCAAAACTAAGCCAAACCAAACCAAACCAAACCAAACCAAACAAACAAAAAATGCATTCTTGGTGACAGGGTTCAGAACACACTTGAGAAGAGTAAATGACCAGGAACTGCTCCTTGAACTTTCCTGACTCTTCTTTCTCTAAACTAGTAGAATAACCCAGAGAAAGAATTTTCCGGCATCTCCATGAAACAGTAGATTGTATTTCTTTGCCCAATCTTATGTCTCTCTGGCTATCCACACAGCCATCCAACCCAGCATAGAAAACTATACCTTGAGCCTTCCTTTGGGCCTTCATTTCCATATGACAATCCTATGTATGTCTTATAGAATTCAAATAAATTTCTATGATTTTTTTCTTGTTAATTTGTCTCTCATTATAAAAACTGAACGTAAGTAAAGAAAAGATATTTTGGATTTTCGTTTCTGGTTTTTGCTTATATGTTTTATGCATTGTTTTGAGACAGGGTATTGGTGCATAGCCTGACTGGCCTGTACTCACTATGTATCCTTCCGCCTCTACCTCCCAACTGTTGCTATCATGGATGTGTACCGTTATACCTGCAACAAGACCTTAGAGTTTTCTCTGAAGTAGACCAACACAGTGAGTAAGAGCTGGGAACTTGTTACCAGTTGAGGGATCTTGAGTAAGTTACATAAATTCCTTGAGCCTCAGTTTTCTCCACAGTGACCACCTCATAGCTTTGTCCTGTGGGTTGAGGAAAGCTGAATAAAGTGCTCACACAAAAAAATGAAAGAAAAATGCATTACTATTATTGATGTCTTCCTTTAGATCTATTGCTTTGGTTGGGATGCTGGAGTCTCCAAGCATTTGCATGTTAAAACCTGCTGTCCAAGGAAGTGCTGAGAGGCGATGAGGTTATGAGGATGGAAGCATCACAGAGGCCTTGGGGAGTCCCCTTTTCTTTTGACCATGAAGGGACACAATGAGGGGTGGCTACCTATACACTAGGAAACAAGTCCCCACAAGTTTATGACTCTGTTGGCTCCTCATTCTTGAACTTTCCAGCCTCTGGGACTGGGAAAACTAACTTTCCTTTAGCTTTAAGCTACTCAGTTTGTGCCATTTTTATCATAGCATCCTCGGTGGAACATGGCAGTCACTTCGATTGCTATACGTTTTCTCTCTCTCCTCCACTATTACTTGTCTGCATTCCTCCCTTGAACTACTACAACAGACAGCTTTGTCTCCGTACTGTTCTCAGTCTGTCTTCCATGTGGCAGCCAGAAGGTATTTCTGAAGAGCAAATTAAATCTACCTTTCCCCTGATGGAAGCTCCTCAGTGCTCACCAGTGCCCTCAGGAAAGAATCTAAACTCCTTAAAGTCTCTACTTCTATGTCTAAATGTATCATCCGTCTCTGTATCAGAGTCTTTCCAAGCTTTAAGTAAATCATCTTCCTCTGATCTTTTTCCTTCCTTTCCCTGGTAAGTCTTAATGAATTTTTCAACCTTGGTTCCCTTCTTGGCCATTTGAGACTATATTAGGCCCCTTTCTATGTTCCTGTGGTACCCTAGAGCCATTCACATCTATTTCCATCCACCCTTAGTAGTGAGATAGCATGACTTATTTCTCTATTAGTCTAGAACTCTTAGTCCTTGAGTATATGGAGTATGTCTTCTTCATAATGTTTAGCACAGCTCCTGATTCATCATAAATGGTCAATAAATCTTTTCTGAATGAAGAATAAAGATATTATCTAAAGGTCAATATTTCAATTTTACCTAGAAATATTGTCTATGCCGTACATTCTTGGTCCAATGTAAGTCACAGACTTGTTCAACTAGAGCATTCTGAAACATATAAGAAGACAGCATATAAATGCTTCTCCATCTTCCTCTGAACGGGTACTATTGATTGTCATCTAACACTGCCCCAACAATAGTTTTTGTCTGTGAACATCAGGAACTTCTTTTTTCGTTTGTTTGTTTATTTTTATGTTATATGTATTGGTGTAGTGGTTTGCCTGCATGTATGTCTGTGTAAGGATGTTGGATCTTCTGAAATTGGAATTACGAAGAGTCGTAAGTTGCCATGGCAGTGCTGGGAATTGAATCTGGGTCTGCTAGATGAGCGGCTGCTGTTCCTAACCACTAAGCCATCTCTCCAGTCCTGAGTACCAGAAACTTAATGACAGAAATTTAGTACCTAGCACATAACTGAAGGAGTACTGGCATTTGAACCTAGTGTCAGAGAGAATCTATTGGTTTTATTTTTTAGAGTACTTTTTCAGAGAAATCAATTTACTGTAATATTGTTTATGTACTGCTTGGTGTTGAGATACTGTCATGGTTGGAGTCCCAAAGGAGAAATCAAGAGTGATTTTTATAATGTTCAGTGATGTGAATATTGATTTGTATAAATAAGTGGTAGAGAAATGTCAGAAGTATGTTTAGGGCCATTTCAGAAATTGTGGAAAATTCTGTCCTAACCCCAACCAAAAATCATTTAAAGACTTTTTTCCATAAAAATCAAGTGAGCATCCCAAATACTGGTATTTAAATTTAAACATTCTAATACACTACAATCCAAGACAGATTAATTTGATACATGCTGAGAAATGATAGCAGAAAAATATTAAAGGTTTTTGTTTTCCATAAATAAACCATTATCTTTTTATCAGAGGCAGAAAACTTTATGTGTCTGTCTATTAAGAACACTGCAGTTCATAAGCTATGAGTATCTCAAATCGGACTGAAATACTTTGGGCAGCTTTCCCTGGCACTGTATGCTATGAAAGCATATTCTGTGCAAAGAAGACAAGTTGCATGATCCCAACTAAGGTTGCGGTAAAGTCCCACAATGCCTATGGGCCAGCAGTGCCAGCAGTGCCAGCAATGACTCAGAGTCATTATACTTGTGATTTTGAATTCAAAACGTTGTATGGTTGCCAACTGTTTCGGGACCCTCCCCTTCAATTATGAGCTCATGGTTTGAGAAGCTGCACTGTGGAGTATCAGTTGTTTCTCCTTGTATGTGAGGCTGACCAGCCAGGGGCGCAGCCTTACAAGAGTATCCATTCAAGAAACAGTTTCTATGGAATGGGCATCTCTCTTGTGCTATTTTAAAGTTGGAAAAGCAGTCAGTTGTAGGATCAGAGGTTCTATATGTTTGACTGACCTTTTTCTGTTTCTTTGTTGTCTTGTGAAAAAAATGCTTTGGGGCCACCTCTGATAGCTAAGTTTTTATAGGTAGAACTGTGAAATTGGACATTCTGGTCATGTTTCAGTCCTACATTATTTCTGTTAAAGCTTAGTTAATGATTTTTTTCTGTTGTGACTTTATTTTCTAATTCACACTACTTATGGACAAATATAGGAGGCTCCGATTTCACCCAAGAAGTGGAAGATTCTTGGCCACATCTCAGAAAAAGGGGGCACCTAGTCCAAAATGTTCTGATACTTAGGAATGTGCTGAGCAGGGGCATTCTATGAATCCCCAGGGTGGGGCCAGCTGGCACTTTTCAGCAAGTTGTAGCTATAGACAGCTGGGAGGGGTTAGTCTCTGCATGTGTGCTTGTGCATATGTAGAGAAAAAACATTTGTTATAGAGATACCTAATCAGTCATTATGCAGATAAACAAGCCAAGTGAGGAGTTCTGGGGAATAGGAATAGTTCGTGTCAGAAGATATTGGAATGACTACCAGAGCCCGTGCATCCCTCCTCCTAAGGACTGATGCTAATGGGGTGCTTGTCTTCCTTTAGATCTCATAGCTGAGCTGGACTGCATGGCGTGAACTACTTGAACTCCTTTCTGGAAAGATGGCCACTGGTTTCAGAATACAAGCTGAGAAAAGCAGCACCTCAGCAGCTGTGACATTTCTGGTCACCTCTCCCAATTCCTGCCTCACTGACATGCAGTGTGAGGGAGTCATAGGAGGGCTGCCTCTCTCTGGCAAAACCAACACTAAGTACAAAGACAATTCTGTAGGCTTTATATTAACACTTAGCCACATGAACATAAGGCTAGTGGCTCGTCTTAAAACTCAAAGTATGTTATTGTCTTAGTGGAAACTGCCTGTTCCCACAAGTCCAAACAGTACTCATGCATTCATAGGAGAACATGGGTAATGGGAGAGTTTAAAGCAGTGGCTCTCCACCTGTGTGTAGATCATGACCCCTTCCGCAAAAGACTATCTCTAGAACTATTAACATTGCAATTAATAACAGTAGCAAAATTACAGTTACGAAGTAGCAATGAAATAGTTTTATGACTGGGGAGTTACCACAGTATGAGGAGCTACGTTAAAGGGTCACAGCATTAGGAAGGTGGAGAACCACTTGTTTAGTGCATTAAAAACAAACCCCAACTTGTCTGAAGACATGATGAAGTACTGTTATGGAAAATGTTACAAAGCAAGCTGGGCTCTATTCTCAGGCAGTTCTGATTAGTTATATTACATGTTTTTGTTTTCAGGCCTACTATTGAAAATGTCTTTCTGTTTCTTTATGATGATTTATGGAGCAAAGTGGTGTGATCCAAGATAGATAGACATTAAAGAAAACAGGCATCTCTAAGTCAAGCTATAACCGCACCTTATCATCTCTTAGTGCGGCTTTTCTTATGAAGTCACACTGTGTGTGTGTGTGTGTGTGTGTGTGTGTGTGTGTGTGTGTGCACACGCGCGCACATGCACAAGCCTGAGTGCTCATGGACACCAGAGGCTAATATCAAGTGTCTTCTTCAGTCATGCTCTATCTTATATTTCGAGACAGGGTCTCTCATTAAGCCTTGGGGTTACTGACTCAGTTGAATTGGCTGGCCAATAAACTCCAGGGGGAATGTCATGTATCTGCTTCCCCAGTACTGTGCCTCGCTTTTACCTGAGTTTTGTGGATTGAATGCARGTCCCCATGCTTGCACAGCACTTTACCAACTGGGGCTCGACTTTTGACTGCTATTTGATGACTTAAAGAAAAGAAAATAGCTTGGTCCTTAAAACTTGTTACTAATGGCCACTTTTAAAAGGTCAGAGGAGTTAGTGGTGTTATAGAGTCATGAAGGCATTAAAATGGTGCCCTTTCAAAGTGTAGACGTAACCCAAGAGGTGGCTATATATACTTTTTAAAAGGTCAATATTTCTCAAATCATAACACAGTATCTAATTATTTTAGAAAATGAGGGGGAAATTTAAAGTACATTTCCTGAATGTGTAATCTGTGCACTGCTGGCGCTGCCATTGTCCATGAACAGGAGTTGTATTAGGTTATTTAATCACCTAGCTCTGGTAGTAAGGAACAATCACCAGGGATGATTTCCTTCCTAAAAGCCTTCTAAAATATATGTGACTGTTTTTTAAAAGAAACCTGGTGCACAAAAACCCAAACTTTACAAAATGGGAAGCCTAGTGTGTGATAAATGTCAAAATAAGTTATTCTTCCTTTTAAAAGATTCATCCTGGGGTGCCATTTTGCTTTTTGCTTCTTTGGTCCTGGGGATCAAATTCAGGGCTAAGCACATTGTGTTATGACACTGAACTATAGCCCAACACAGGAACTTCCTTCCTTGGGCGCTTCCTCTCTCCCTCTCTCCCCCCTCCTTTCCTCCTCTTCTTTATTTCACTAAAATATATTTTTATTTTATTTGCATGAGTGTTCACCTGACTGTTTGTATGCGGGTCACGTGCATGCAGGACCCCATGGAGGCCAGAAGAGGCCATTGATTCCTCTGGAATTGGAGTTACAAGTGGTTATGAGCTGCCGCATGAGTGCTAGAAACTAAACCTAGGGTTTCTAGAAGAGCAACAAATGCTCTTAACCATGGAACCCTGTCTCTAGCTCAGTGATCTTTAACCTTCCTAATTCTGTGAACTTTATTCAATACATTTCCTCATGTTCTGGTGACTCCCATCCATATTTTCCCCCCAAAGACAGCATTTCTCTGTGTAACCTGACTGTCCAGGTTCGCCTTGAACTCAGAGATCCACCTGCCTCTGTCTCCTGAGTGCTAGGATGAAAGGAGTGTGCCATCACTACCCCGAAACAAACATACATTCTTGCTACCTTATAACTGTAATTTTGCTACTGTTATGAATCACAATGTGAATATTTGTCTTTTCTGATGGTCTTAAGGTGACCCCCATGGAAGGGTCGTTTGACCCTCAAAGGGATTGAGACACACAGGCTAAGAACTGCTGCTTGTTCTTTCTTCTTGGTTTTAATTTAATTTGCTTCCTTCCTTCCTTCCTTCCTTCCTTCCTTCCTTCCTTCCTTCCTTCCTTCCTTCATTCCTTCCTTCCTTTTAGAGATGTAATCTTCACTCACTTGTCAAGAAAGGTCTTAAACATCCCATTGTCCTGCTTCAGCC
>BDUI01006477.1:0-12932 GCA_002335545.1 Apodemus speciosus
GACCATCCATCTCCTGGTGACTGCCAGCCTTTTCTGGCCTGGGTGCACATAACTGGCTCACTGCTGTCCCCCTGTGGCCACCATGGGTGTCTGTCACCCTTCTGCTACCTTGGACACTGTGTGGGCTGGATCCTGGAGACAGTCCTGGTTTGAGAAGCCGGTGGGGGGAGAATGCCTGGCTCACCTGCATGCTTGTAACCTCGAATACTTCTGGGCAAGTTCCTCTTTTGAAACCCCGGTTGGGGGGTRCGGTTTTCAGTGGAGCTGCATTGTACTGGAGGGGGGAAGCAGCCAGCTCTTACCAAAAAACAAAAAAACAAAACAGGTGGCAGCTCATAGTGGTCACCCACAAATTTATAGGATGGCCTGCCTGGTTCTCGGCAAACAGGTGACCAAACTTGGCCTCCAAGACACCCCTAGGGAGAAAGTTGCGACAAGATTTGGAGGAAGAGCCCGGTGTTGTTACCTGGGGAACCTGGCCCGCAGGCTGCGCAGCCAGGTGCGAGCTGTTCATTTACATGTTGTCCCCTCCCCCCCCCCAAGCCAGTAATCCAGGTGGGAAAGGGGTTGGACCAGCCCGGGAGGTTTTTCATTTTGTTTTTACGGCTCGAGGCCAGTTGTTTCTCTCTTCTGACACCTCCCTGTCCCCCCTCCCCCTCCTGCGTGCGATTCCCGGCGGGTGAAGGCGCCTGTCCCCGCCCCCACTCCTGGGGAGCCCGGTGCATCCTCCSGGTCTCTCGAGCGTCGTAAATTTGCAGAGGCCACGCCGCCGGGGGCGACGCGAACTAGCGCGTGGACCAAAGGCCGCGCGGCGCGCGTGTGGGGCCAGGGACCCGGTGGCCGCAGGTAGGAGCAGCAACTCCGCCCGCCCTTGCCCTCGCCCGCCCGTTTCCCTTGTCGTTTGTGGTCGGCCAGGGGCTTGTGCAAGACTGGCCCGGCGTGCGCCCCCGCCCCGCGGCATCGGCGGCTTCTGCTGGCGCGGGCCCCGAGCGCTGCCCGCCGCCGGCGTCATCGGGAACAGATGGACGGGGGGTGCTGGCGCCCGCGCTCGCTCCCGGCGCTGTCCCGGCTGGCGCGGGAGGGAGGAAGGCGGGGGAGGCAGCGCGCGCCTGCCGAGCACTGCGCGGGCATGTCCCGAGGCAGGTTTGGGGCTGGCACTGCGGTGGAAAGTTGAAACCCGCAGCGGCGCTGAGGTCCCCCCCCCCCGGGAGCGGTGGCCTCCGGGCTTGAAAGTATGAAAGCAGAGGATCATTAGAGAGCTGTGTAGAAAGGGCGGGCGGGAGAGACCCCGGGACCTCGCGACGACCTTGCCACCTCGCTGGATGCTCCCTGCGCGCTGGATCCGGCTGAGGGACCCCGGCTGCCCCGGGGTAATCCCGCGCCTCCCGGGTGGCGGGAAGGGGGTTTTCTAGGGACCGGTCGCGTTGGGGGCGGGGACGCTGGGGCCCACAGTCCCTCTCCGCGCCGCCTGTGGGTGCCCAGGAATTTCAGGACGCACCCTGAGTCATCCCCGTGAAGTGCCTGGGTGAGGTAGGGTGGGTAGGGGCGTCAAGAATGGGAAGGCGGTGCGCTGGGGCCGGTGGCGCGGTGGGTTGTGCCAGTTTCTGGAGGCGGCGGCCTCGCCTCTGACCGCAACGCCAGCTACTTAATGATGCCCCTGGCACAGCGGCGCCTCCGTGGACTTAAGCTTCTAGAACACGGGCTCTTTGAAAGAACTCGACCCCCCGCCGTATGGCCTTCACAAAATTTCCTTAAAGCGAGATGGAGACTTTGCAAAACTTTGGGTCAGAGGCTCGTGGCCCGAGCTCTTAACATTAAGTCCTTTAAAGTTGCGGTAATAGATCTGGCATCTTGGAGAGCGAGGGAGGCCAACGGCCTATATTGTGTGGTCCCCTCCACTCAGCACAAGGAAAGGCCTCCTGGGCGCTGGGTTTATCCCTCCCCTCTCTTAGTGGGTGGCCAGGTGCCAGGCACTGTTCCAGGCGCTTGGGGAGGCGGCTTTGAGGCTCGGACATGGGAGGCGTGATGTAAGCCACTCCTCCCTACTCTTGGAGATGAGTGGCCGGCGAGGCCTCTGAGAGATCCCCCTCGACTGTCCAGCCAGGGTCGCCAGGAGCGCGGGGGCGGCACCTACCCGGCGGGTTGTGACCGCGCTGGGTGCTCCGGGCGGTCCGTCGGTGCGCGCGCGTGCGCTTGCGGCTGAAACCCGACACCTCCCGCCGGCTGAGGTCAGGGCGCCGGGAGCGAGCCGGGGCCGGGGAGTGGGCGGCGTTGCGCTTGGGTGTGTCCTCGGCGGCGACAGCAGCAGGTGTTTCTTGGCCCAGGCCCCGGAAGCTCCACCTCCCCGAGCGGCCGAGCCGCCGCCGCACAGCCCCGAGTGAGATAAGCAGTTCAGACAAACCCGGGCGACGGTGGCTCCGGCATGTGTCAGGCGCGGCGGAGCGGCGGGGCCCTGGCATGAAAGGTGAGCGCGCGGGTGGGAGGGTGGCGGGGGTTCCCTCGCTCTTCCCCTCCCCAAGTTTGTGGGCTCGGGAGGGGCGCCAACGGCCGGTGGGTGCCAGGTCCCGCGGGTGCGAGGGACTAGAAGCGCGGGGCGCGCGGCCGACCTGAAGCCACACTCGCGGCTGCGCGCGCGCGCTGGGCGCAGCGGGCTCTGCGGCCGCGGAAGTGCGCGGGGAAGTGCGCGGGGGCGGCTCCGGGGCTCGCGGTTGTAGCAAAACTTTGGATGGGGCGGGGGCGCCCAGGCAGGTGGTTGGATCGGTGTGTGGGGGGGTGCCTTGCCTGGGATGGCAGTCGAAGGGGCCTCCGCGTCCCCCCGCCCGGCCCTTCCCGCTCCGCCTGGATGCGCCTCCCCGCCCCCCGCGGCCGCGCTGACGGCGAGTGGCCCGCCCGAGTGGAGCCGATTCAATTATATTGCAGCACCAGAGACACCTCGTCGCCCGCCGCCTCTCCGGCAGGCTAATTAAATTCCCTTCTTGGAGGCGGAGCGGGAGCTGGGCTGCCCTCCCCGCTGCCCGCCTCTCCGAGCGCCGGGAGGTGGCGGGGGCCGCTTCGGATTGCGAGGAGAGCAGGCTTGGGGCCGCAGGTCTGGGCATCGGAGCCGGGAGCGAGCAAGGGGCGCCCCCAAAGCACCTGCCACCCGTGGTGGGGGTGYCAGCTCGAGTTGGGTCGGCTCGGTGCTTGTAAACCAGCCTTTGTCTTCCATGCGTTTAAAGCATACTAAACCCTTCCTAGACCCCCGCGGTGTCTTATCTGTCGCGGTTGGGGCCCACACAGGTTGGGGTTTGAAAACAAAAAGCGGGACCACCAAATGGAAGAGGGGGGGGAAGACCAAAATACAAGATCCTTTTGTAAAGGGGGCCGGAACAAAAGGCGCAGCCTCGCTCTAGGAGGGAGCATCAGGCCTAAGCCGATTTCCAGCACCGGGGGACAAAGAGGCAGGAGGTCCTGGCTGGGCGCTTGGCAGTGTCTCAGTCTTTTGCCTGAGACTGGTTTGCCCCTCTTCCCTAGGAAGCCGGGGCCCCCCTGGCGAGCAGCCTTCCCTGGGCGTCCGTGTTACTTAAGCTTGACTACTTAAGTGTTGCTCAGGCGGTGTTTACAGCCGCCCCCACCCGCAGGCGGGGAACCTGAGGCGCAGGCCGCGTCTGACTCAGCCACTCAGTCGCCCCGCCACAGGTGAGGGGGGCCGGGGCACAGGCTCCGACTGGCAGCGTGTGTCATCTGCTGTGCTGGGTGTCACGCCCCACCGGGTGGACCGGAACAGGGCTGCTGGCAGACTCTCTCGATGGGCCTCTGCCGTGCAGAAGCCGCTTGCTCAACACTTCTCCCAGCCACCGGGTCACGCCTGACCACCTCCTGGGGGTGTGGGGGGGTGCCTTGATGGCTTGGTACAAGGTTGGCTTTTGTCGCCTGCTTTGGCAGCTGGAGCGGAGGAAGCTTGGGGGGAGGGGGGCGCTGGTGAGCAGCCAGCCAGAGACCCGGGGTCAGCCACGCCTTCGGAAAGGAGGTGGGAGGCCTGGCCTGGCTCTGGGCTCTTCTCTGCCTGCCTTAGGGCAGGTTCTGAACCAGGAAGGCAGAGAGGCCAGATCAGGCCCTGACCTGTTGGGGGCAGCTCTTAGGATCCTGTCCAGTTAGGGTTGAAAGCGGGGTGCATATAGTTCCCTTAAACGGAACATTTTAAAATTACCAGGAACCAGGCCTTGTCAGGACCCATCAAGCTAACCGTGGGGCTGGCCTGGGGGCGCGTCTGATGCCTCTAAGGTAGTCTTTAATGGGGTTGGGGTGGTGGGAAGGGTCCAGAGAAGCCTGAGCCCTTCGGAAGCCTCCGTTGCTCTTGGCAAAGCTGCCCCTCTGGCCGACAGGCGGCCTCTGGCTGTGAGTAACTTCCCTGTCTCTGGAGGAAGTTAGAAGCTGCAGGTCTCAAAGGGCCGTGCGGTTTGCAGAGAGGCAGCCGCCACCTCAGGGCTCTGCACCTCTGGCCAGAGGAAGGGGGAGAGCGGTCTGCGCCACTTTGTGGTGGGCCTGGGGCCTGCACCTCTTGCAGGCCTAGCCGGCCTTGACCCTTCTTCAGGCAGGTGTGGTCCATTTCCCTGCTATGAAAGAGGTCTAGCCTTGGCTCCCTGCTGGGCTCCTCCCCTTTCCCTAGAGACGCAGTGAGTAATAGCCAGCTGCCACTTTTCTCCCTTGCCCCCAGGAACCCGCAGGGGCTTGTGGAGTGAGCCAGCAAGGCCGGTTTTTCCTGGCTCCCTCTGCAGTCTTGGAATGCCCAGCCTGGGTTACTCCAAAGCCTGGTGAGGTTGGATAGGAGCCTTCTGGTGGGGGGAGCGTGTTAATTACCCCTGTTGTGGCAACAGCCACAAACCCTCTATGAGGCCCAGCCCACCTCTTCCCCCCACTCTCTCCCTCCCACTCTCCCTCTCCTGGGATCTTGGGGCGAGAGAGCATGTTTAACCTGCAGAGAACCGCGTTTGAGGTGACATTTCAGCCTGGTGGCTGTGCGGCAGACCTGCCGACTCTCTTTAATTTCTGCCCCCATGGAGTCTCAGATCTCCGAGGCCCGGCCAAGTGCAGCCCCGCCAATACTGCCGGCTTCACTTCCCACGCTGGCCTTTCTCCCCCCCCCTCCGCCCCCACCCCCCAGGCGCACAGGCCACAGCCTGGGAGGTGACGTTTCTGAGTGTTCCTGTCAATGAGAATTTATCGAGCGCCTCCTGAACSCAGCCTCGCGCTCGCTGCTGGGAGGTGTGCAGACAGATGAAACGGGAGAGCATCCAAGGCGGCTCCCGGCGGCTCGGCTGCCAACGTGCGCTCCGGAGGCCTTTTAATCTGGCTTCTGCAGCGCATCTCCCCACCAGCTCCTCCCCGCTCCTTCATGCCCACCCCAGCCAGATGAAGCTGCTTGAGGCTGGCAAGTCCCTGTCCCTGTGCAGGTTGCCCCTGGGTCTGGCCGCCTCCAGGCGACACCCGCCCCTCCCTCCTCCGTGCCTGTCCCCCTGTGCCTGCCTTTCAGAGGATAGGGGAGTGACAGCTTAGCCTCAGGGAGAGCAGGACTGCGGCCAGGCCTGAAGAAATGGTTGTAGGTAACAGAGAAATCTTGGGGACCCCAGAGTCTGTTGTCAGTCACCATGGAACTATGAAAAAGGGTTTGGCTGTTAGGGCTTCTGGGGAAGGAGCCATCATTTAACTGGAGAATGGGGTGTGTGGAAAAGGGGGCGTATTCTGATTTGGGGGGATCATTATTGACTACAATTTAGGAAAGAAGCACTCATATCCAGGCCAGGTCTCCATTCAGATGAACCCCCCTCTCCAGGGTGGGACCTAGCTTACGTATTTTGTTATTTATTGTTTTGTTTTTTTTTAAAAAAAGAAGATTTATTTATTTTATGCATGAGTACACCACCATTGCTCTCTTCAGACACACCAGAAGAGGGCGTCCAACCCTATTACAGATGGCTGTGAGCCACCATGTGATTGCTGGGATTTGAACTCAGGACTTCTGGGAGAGCAGTCGGTGCTCTTAACCGCTGAGCCATCTCTCCATCCCTTGAAACTGGAAATCTAGGCGGTTGGGAGCCACCGTGTGGTGTCTACCCATCAAGTCATCCTCTCTGAGAGCTGCAAGTGCTCCGAGCTGCTGAGCCATCTCCGGCCTGTTTTTATGAGGTTTTGGTTGGTTGGTTGGTTGGTTGGTTGGTTGGTTGGTTAGCTGGTTGGTTGTGGGGTTTTTTTGTTTTTGTTTTTGTTTTAGTTTTGTTTTTGAGACATTCTTGTTGAGTTGTTCTAGTCAAGCCTGGAAAACTTCACAGACCAGGCTGGTCTCAAACTCTTGCCCCCAAGCGCTGGGATTAAAGGTCTGCTGTTACAAAGGCATGCATCACCCCTGGTGTGTGAGGCTTCCAGAGTACAGCCCAGGCTGGTCTCAAATCTCTGTTGGTTCTACCCAACGGCTGGCCTCAGTATCTGAGGGTGACCTTGATCTTCTGGTCCTCCTGCCCAGACTCCCAAATGCTGGGATTACAAAGTGACCCACCACCATCACTGTCGCCGCTGCTGCTGCCGCCGCCACCGCCACCACCACCTTTATGTAGCTGAGGGTGGAACCAGTGCCTTGTGCTGGGCCGTAATTGTACCAGCTAGTCTAGGGCTCTGTTTTCCTGGGTTGTTTATTTTGGGTTGTTTATTTTTTTTTTTTCCCTGTCAAGACAGGGTTTCTCTGTGTAGCTATGGTTATCTGGACTCTCTCTGTTGACCAGGCTGGCCTGGAACTCACAGACCTCTGCCTACCTCCCAAGTACTGGGATTTAAGGCATGTCTCAGCACAGCCCGGCTAGTCTTGAACTCTTGAACAGCCCCACGCTTGGCTTTGGGGCGCCGCACTGTTTTACACCCTTGGTCCTCGGACTGGAACGCTGTCCCTCTGGAGTGACCGCTGGGTTTTTGCTGACCTAATGTGTGTCCAGGACCCTTCGCTGTTATTCTGTGGCTCGATCTTTAAGGTGGGGGCTTTGGAGGTGCTGGGTGAGAGAGAGAGAGACAGAGAGAGAGACAGAGAGAGAGACAGAGAGAGAGATCGAGCTGGCTGCAGATGGCTCCCTGACTGTGARATGGGCGCGCAGAGACCCTGAGAAGCTCAGATAGTGATGCATGTGCCCCAGACAGTGGGCAGAGGCCAGCAGTGAGAGGGGCTAACACACCGGGGGAGGGGAAGCGGTGAACTGCATCTCTCAGCCTGTGTGTAGGTAGCCTGGGTCGTGGGCCTCAGAGGCGGCCTCTGGCCTAGGGTAGGTGGCATAGCTGGTAAGTGCATATTACTGGGTGTTTAAGGGGTACCTGGTGCCCAGAGGCTCCATAAAGGGTGATGGTGTCCCTGTAATTTCAACACAGATGCAGGTCCTCATGGTGAACAGCAAGGGGACCCTTTTTGAGGTTTAAACTAACCCCTGTACCATTGTGCCATGCGCAGTTACCCAGCTGTGCTGGACGACGGTCACCTGTCTGTGGGATCGCCCAAACCAGCCCAGGTGCCTGTGCTGTGCACATCCCCTCCCCCAACCTCCTGCTCCCTTGGGAACCGTGGACCACACTTGGGGGCCTGGGGTTGGGGAGGCACTACAGCACACGCTGTCCCTCCCCCCATCTCTGCCCCTCTGAGGGCACTCACATGGTGGGCCTGCGACTGCAGGCAGCCATAAAAGGGATCGATCTCCACGCTTTTGGTCAGAGCCGTATTGATGTCGGACAGGTTAAGCCGTCCCAAAGGAAAACCCATGTGTTGAGCTGAGGACAAACAGGCTCACGAGGGGCGGGGGAAGGAGCAAGCCGGGCTGCAGGTGCAGCCTTCCGGCCTCCTTTCAAGTAACCCTGGGCTTGTCCCTTTCCTTGTGTGGGAGGGGGGAGAGTGTTGGGGGCCAGGCCCTGGCAATACCCTGCCACACATATTTGAGGCAGGTGTCTTCCTAGGATCGCCCAGGGCAAGCAGGCACCCCGGGTCCAGGCAGTTTCCGGCCAGATGCGGATAACCTGGGTCTTTGCATACAGATAGGTTCTGGCCTCTCCCACCAGGCTTCCTACTTGTGGTCAGACAGTGGACCCGTGGGGCAGTATGCCAGGCTTGGAGGAAAGCCAGACTCAAAGTTCTCCTCTGTCCTGACTTCAGAGCTCTCCCCAAGGGACAGGTTGCTGGTGTGGAACGGAGGGCCTGTGTAAACAGAGTCGGTCTTTCCCAGTCACTGCTGCGGTGCGCCTGTCTCTTGTTTTTGTCATTTTTTTTCACGCGGTCGGTGCACAGTGTTTTTCTCGTTTGTGCAAGGGCAGAAGGGCCCCGTAGTAGCAGGTGCATCTCCGTGTGCGGAAACCTCGGGTCGGACAGTTAGGCTAAGCCCCTGGCTGTCTCCTGCCACCTGCTTGGAGGCAAAGTCTGGCTTCCTCACACCACAGCTGAGAAAATGGTCCAAGTGTCCACCTCCCCGTCCCCAGGTAGCCACTAGCCTCTGAACTGCCGGGGACCCATGGCCACTCTCCTGACTGCCCCGGTGACCCCTGACCTCCCCTGGGTTGGGGGGGAGGGGCGTATGCCGTAATCATTTCCCATCCAGGTGACCCTTCCTCAGCTTCTCTTTTCCCTGAGCGTGTCTGGTGAGCAGAACCGAGTATCTGAGTCGGTAGCCATGCCTGAGTCCTGGGCCCTCAGACAGACCTTGTCATTTGGGCACAGGGTGTGGCCCTTAACTAAAGAACAGCTAAGGTTTCAGTAGCTGCTTGTAAGCTGCCGAGTTCAAGGTGCTGTGCAGAAGTCCCTGACTTCTGATGTCTCAATTTACTCTTTGAACTTTGTGACAGAAAGCAGTGCACGCTGGGTAGAAATCACACTTCATTGTGTGTGCGGGCGTGCGTGTGTGTGTGTGTGTGTGTGTGTGTGTGTGTGTGTGTACATGTACAGTGGGCGTGGAAACTCCAGCTTTGTGCGTTGGAGGCAGCTGCCACAGAACTCTATCACCAACCCTTTTGGCTTTTAATTTTATTTTTTTTAAGATTTGTTGATTTTCATTTTATACATACGAGTGTTTTGCCACCATGTATATATGTGTGCCATGAGCCTGTGGTGGCCTCAGAGGCTGGAAGAAAGTGTTGGATTCCCTTGACTAGAGTAAGGTGGTTGTGAGCCACCAATAGGTGCCAGGAACCCAATCTAGGTCCTCTGCAGGAACAATAACTCTTAACCACTGAGCCATCTCCCCAGCCCACCCTCTTAATTTTTTTGTTTTGAGAGAGCCCCCGAACTTTGTTTTTGTTCTGTAGCCCAGGCTGGACAACTGTAGCCAACTGAATGTGAAGCAATGATGACCTTCAACTTAGACTTTGGGTAGGGTACAATGTATATCAACTTACTCGTTATGAATTAGGCCTTTCCCTAGGGTGCTACTCTTTGGGGCGGTCCCCCGGTCCTGGTGCCAGGCAGCAGCTGATGTCCACAGTTACCTGCCGGCTACAAGGGGAGCTGTGCCAGTCATGACCGTGTTGAGTAGGTTGTGGGGTGTGAATGCTTTTTTTTTTTTAGCCCTGTCTGTCTCAGAACTTGACTAGGCTGGCCTTGAACCCACATAAGAGATGCACCTGCCTCTGTCTCTGCTGCTGAGGTTAAAGGTGTCTGCCGCCATGCTCAGTGGTTTCTAGCCAGAACCCATGAAATAGGCTGGAGAATTCTGGGAAATAAACGGGGGATTTCTGGGAAGCGCACCCGGGGCATTCTGGGAAGTGGGCTGGGGGATTCTGAGAAGCTGACTGGAAGTTTGGTGGTGCTCATACCTTATGCATCGAGCCGCCCTCCAGCATGACTGGTCCCAGGTGGAACTCTGTTGGTCAGGCTGAGGACGGGAATGTGGAGAGGTACGCCCTGAAGTCTTTTAAGACAAGTCAGGCAACCCTGAACTGAAACCCCTAACTGCTCCAAAATCATAACCGGTTGTAAACACCGACGTCGCTTCACAGTAGAAAACACTGCACAGTGAAACTGTTTCTCACCTCAAATTATTAAAATTACCGTGCAGGGCTGGGGATGTGGCTGAGCTATTGTTAACTGGTCTAGTGTGTGGGAGGCCCTGGGGTCACTTCAGGATTGGGACTGGAGAAACCATGCTTACAAAGTGTTTACTGCTCTCACAGGGGGCAAATCGATGGTGGGGCCTCCCCTTGACACCCCAGGTGGGATCCAATGCCCTCCCTGTTCTGACCGCCTCAGGCACCTGTGCATGTACACACAAACAAATAAAAAGTAAGTTCACTTTAGGCCGTGCACCTCCCCCCCCCCCCCCAAGCTGCTGGTCCCATGAATTTCAGGTCAGGACAGCCTGCAGTGCCAGGTAAAGGCATGGTGGGACAGGTGCCACCTGCTCCTTCGCTGGCTCTCACCTGCCCCTGGGTGGAGATGTTGATGAGGGGAACTCGGTCCTGTGCTTAGCCAGCCTTGGCCGGGAGGGTTGTCTGCCCACGCGGGAATCTCCGGAAGGCCGACTCCCAGGGAGTTTCCTTAGGCCTGCTGCGGGGTGGGGTCGAGCCTGGGTTGCCCTCCGAGCCCATTTTGCCAGAGGATCCCAGTTAGAATTCTGCAGGATGTGGGTATGCTTAGGTTGCCAGGACGACGTGGGTCTAGGTGGTTGGTCACTCAGGGGTGCACCCTGGAGACGGTGACATACTTGCCCTGGTTTTTAGCCGTGTGTGGAGGAGGCCATCTTGACCTAAGGGGACCTCCACTTCCCCGCAACCCCCGTTGAGAATTTCATGGCGTCTGGGTTTTGAAGATGGTAGACCAGTCTGATATTGAGGCACCATACTGGGACCTTGCTTCCCCTCCATCCCTAAGCGACTTTGTCCCCATTACATGGTACTGGGGCGGGGCATCACTTGGGAGTGGCTGCTCAAAGAACTTTGATGCACAGTTTGTTTACATACAAGCCCCAGGACCCAGCTGTCACTTTCAACAGCTGGGAGGGTGGAGCTCTGTGTCTAGGCCGGCAGGCCCCTGCCGTATATCCTAGTCCCAAAGCGGGTCTTTTGCATTTTACGTTCCGCTCCCTGTGTGCACATCCCCGTGTGCGTGCGAAGGTCAGAGGCCAACCTGGGGGAAGTTGGGCCTCCTTCCTCCTCCAAACCTGAACTGCTGGCTTTGGTGGTCGGGGCCTTTTAAACTGCTGGCCCTGGGAACTGCTTATAATCAGGGGCAGATCCTGAATCTGATTTGAGGGGCCCTCCTGGATGGGCCCGTTTCCTACTTCTTCTGAAGTCCSCAAGCTATCCACACGGAGCCTGAGCGTGTCCCAGTGGGGCCCGCTGTTTCAGCGCCTGTGGACTCTGAGCCCTGAGAGCCCTGAGCAGGGGGTTTGGCTGCCTGACCCTAGAGCCAGGCACCGGGACCCCTGACTTGGGGACTTGTGGTTTTGTGACTCAGCAGCTGGAAAGAAACTGAATCTTCRTCTTGACTCAAATTCCATCCTAYGGTGTTCCCTTTGGTTCTCAACGTGACTTTAGGCCAGAGACTCAGTGTCTTGCGTAGTCAGAGGAGGCTGAGCATGCTTGTCTCTTCTCCCCGCGCTTGCACTGGGAACCTGAGGGTGACCCTCAGAGGTGCCCAGCCCGTGTTAGAGCTGTCGCTGGCTGGGACCAAGGCGCTTCTGTGCAAACGGGTATGCACCAGGGTATACCTCCTGGCTGGAGGGGAACAGCCTGGTCTTGCTGTCCCCAGCCCTCTTTCAGGAAACCACCTGTGACCCCCTCCTACAGCACCTGCCGATAATGCTGGTGGGTGGCTGGTGTGTGCCCTGGTTTCCAGCTCTGGGGAGAGGTTTTGCTGTAACACTTCTGTCCCCTGGGTCTACTCAGCCTCTAGCCAAAACAGGAAATGGGAGTGGAAGGGCCTGTCTCGGTGGAGCCTGGGGATCCCTGGGGAACTGGGTGTCCCATAGCTGTAGAGGCCTGTCAGATGTCGGCCACTCAGGGCCCCGGCCTCAACCTGCTGGCCCCTGGCCTGCATGCCATGGGCACTTAGAGGCACGTAACCTCGGCCCTGGACAACTTGAGTGTTTGTTTTTCGGGGACTCGGGGAGGAGGCCGGCAGCGCGTGCTCAAAGGGCTCTTTGTGACCGATGAAGCCTGAGGTGCCATGGGCCACTTGGGGCTCAGTGAGGTGTGCAGACACTGCTGCTGGGCGATGTTGCCTGCCTCTCCAGAAGCACACAGTCTGTCCTCCTCATCCGTAGCAGCCTGGCACGTGGCCAGCCGCCTGCGCCGTCAGGGCCGAGTGCTATTCAAGGGTCTCTGACCCTTCCTCGGGACATCCCCACCCCCCTCACCCCTCCCTGCCTAACAGGAGCTGACTCCGGTTTGTACGCTACAGGACAGAGGTGAGCCTAGTGGATGTGTGGCTCTCTCCAGCCCCACTGCCCTCTGGGTAAAACACCCGGACCGGACTGGGTCATGGCAGAGTCTCCATGTCCAGGAGACSGTTGAGTAGACAGAGCAGTCCTGCTGAGGAGAGGGCACAGTGAGGTCCCAAGTCCCTGTCCCCAGTGTTAGAAAGCAGCTGACAAAGGGAACTCAGGGAAGGAAAGGCTCAGCTCGGTCTCCTGAGCCCGTGAGTGGCCGTCCKTCTCACCTGCCTGTCGCTGCGGTTGGTGTGCGGGCTCYGCTGATGCGAAGGTGGCATTGTGGTTACAGAAGCCGTGTGCACACACCTGGCTCCGAGCCYGTGCCCCCTCCTGCTGGCGTCGCGATTACCACCAGGGATGGTGCTGGGCYCTGATGTCAGCCCTCAGCGGCCACCACTGGCTTCCCAACCTCAGGGCCCCCTTTCCTCCGGCGGGTCCCGGCGAGCTGGTGTGGGCAGGCGGTGTGGCCGCCATCATCTGCCCACGCGGGGCTTCTCGAGACGCACAGCCGCC
>BDUI01006477.1:43703-55609 GCA_002335545.1 Apodemus speciosus
GTTTTTAAAAAGTGGTTTCAGATAGCAGTTTCGGACTTCTGAACCTCACAGCTATAGGGCCCCTTGCCTGGCCTTCATTGAGGCAGATTATCCCAAAATAGGAAGTCACAGCCTGTCTGCCAAGACGGTGCTGCAGACATGTTATTGATAAGTGATGGGCGGAGGCTGGTCAGGTGTCTTTAAATRTAAATAGTGTGACGTTAACAGAGGAACAGCCCAGCAGGGCTTCACATGTGGGCTAGTGACAGTTGTGGGCACCAGGGGACAAGGGACGGCAGCTAACACTGCCCCCGACGGAGCCTGGAACTGGGCATCTCCTTCCTGTCTGTCCCCCAAAAGTGGAGGGGACAGCTCCCTAAGGTCCTAAGAAGGGCCGGAGAGCCAGTAGGGACTGTAGCCTGCTGGGGGTGACCGCCTCAGGCCGGTCCTGGGTCCTCATTGATATGGCCTGTCTGACATCACACCCGGCTCGCCTCTTTGGAGTGCTGGTCATGCTGGCTTTAGGGCCCGGCTGGGAGTTTTCTATCAATTCATTCATCTTGAAAAGGAATGGGGGCTCTGCTGTGGACATCGCCGGGCCTTTGTCAGGAATGCTCTGCCCTGAGCAAAGGGTGTGTCCCGGGTCTCTGGAGGCTTRCTATCCCCAGCTCACTGCAGGTGTTCAGGCAGACGGGAAGGAACCAGGCCCTCCTAGCGAGGGTCCTAACGGGTGCCTACAGGCCCGGCCCAGTGGTYTCACTCCCATGCCCCCAGGTGCACGTGKCCACGGAGCATCCTGGGTTCTGAGCCTGGCTCAGTGCGCCCATTTCTGCCATCAGGGTACTACTATGACCTCGACGACTCTTACGACGAGAGCGATGAGGAGGAGGTCAGGGCACACCTCCGCTGCGTGGCTGAGCAGCCACCCCTGAAACTGGACACGTCCTCTGAGGTAACAGGCCCCCCTCGACTCTGGCATGCTCTGGGCTGGCTGGGGAGTTGGTGCCTGCTTTGGGCCTACCTCTTGGCTTCCAGACACTTTCGGCCATTATCCCTGCTCCTCTGTGGCCTAGCTCCAAGTCAGACTGCATGGACCGCGGGACCCCCGGGGCAGTGACAGCACCGTGTGAAGCTGACAGGCTTCACACTCGTTTGCTTTCTTTCCCGATCTAGAAGCTAGAGTTCTTGCAACTTTTTGGCTTGACCACCCAGCAGCAGAAGGAGGAGCTGGTGGCGCAGAAGCGCCGGAAACGGAGGCGGATGCTGAGGGAGAGAAGCCCGTCCCCACCTGCCGTTCAGTGCAAGCGACAGACGCCTTCCCCCAGGCTGGCCCTGTCCACCCGCTACAGCCCCGATGAGATGAACAACAGCCCCAACTTTGAGGAGAAGAGGAAGTTCCTGACCTTCTTCAACCTGACGCACATCAGTGCAGAAAAGAGGAAAGGTACGGCCTGGCTCTGGCCTGCAGGCGGAGGACAGGGTGCTCCTGGGTAGCCTGAGCTACAGAGTTGGCCTCTGGGCTCCGGTAGGCTTTTTTGTCCCTTGGTGTTTGTCACAGTCTGCTCTGGCACGTGTCCTTTTCGGATGTGAAGATTGATGCCCAGCCAGTGTCCCTCAAGCCCCTCCTACCATCCCCCTACGCTTGGTCAGAGTGCTCGCAGGACTCTTCCCAGGGGACGGGGTGTGCTCAGGGTTTGTGTCCCACAGGCCCTTCCTCYTGGGGTCGCCAGTGATCTCTACTGAGCACTGTTTCTGATGCTAAGAGACCTGGAGAGTGACCTCGTGGGCRGCCTGTAGGTGGCAAGCACAGCTCGCCCRCAAAGATGCTTCCAGACCAGTCTGCTACCCTAGGGCCATGTTGGAGAAGAGACTTGGGGCTGGAATCCACGGTATAGAAGACACGGCGTGGCCAAGGCGTGCTGAGGCTACCGTGATTGGCTCAACGCCATCTCGGGCTGAGGCGTTGGTGTTCACAGTCGTGCTCCTGTGCCCCTTAAGGGCACACTGGCCTCTTCTGGAAGTCTCCCAGGAAAGCGGTGCCTCCCTCCCGCTCTTTGGTTGGTCTGGCGGTCTTCTTTGAGGGTAGCGGTTTCTTTTTCCTTTTGAACGAGCGTGGTGGAGGTCTGACTTCCCACGCAAGGGTTACCGACGGGCTGCCCGCCAGCGCAAGGCCCTGGACACGTGCCTAGTTGCTTGCAAGCCTGATTTTTCTTTGCACCTGGCTTTGTGTCTAAAGGACGCCATTGGCACCGAAGCCTCTTAAGTTTCAGAGTTGGCAGGAAGAGCCACTGAACGGGGATCTGCGGTGCGGAATACTTTAGGGTCTGCACTCCGTCGTGGGAAAGGCTGTGACCGTAGGCAGGGGGCACACTCCCTCTCTGGTCTCTGCTCTGGCTCTGTTGGGGCCATCCCTGGTCTTCAGCTCAGGATACCTGCTGAGAAGGAAGTCACCATGGAAACCCCAGAAACCACTGCTCGTGGCTGAAGATGTGGCTGTGTGGAACCAAGCGAGCACAGCCGGCCACTGTCACCTGCTCCTTCCTGTCGGCAGTGCTGGCCAGGGTGCTGGCTTTTGGTGCCTCGTGGTGTGAAGGGCTTGTACCTGCCAGCCATGGTGGCCAGACCTCGCCCTCCTCCCATCTCAGAGTGCCGCTAACCTCGGGCTGCTTTCCTCACAGACAAAGAGAGGCTTGTTGAAATGCTCCGTGCCATGAAACAGAGAGCTCTGTCCGCAGCGGTAGCCGATTCAGTGACAAACTCATCGAGGGACAGTCCCACCGTCTCCCTGAGTGGTAAGGGAAGGACACCCCGCCCGCCAGCGTCGTAGCGTGGGCCGCAGGGTTAGAGGTGGCGCTCCGAGTCTCGTCCTCGCGGTGAACTCRACTGCTGGAAGCAGGGCTTCTCTCCAGTCCTCTCCATCCGGCTGAGCCGAGCCTTAGGACGCAGTGCGGACCGGAAGGCGGGCGTGAAGTGCAGGGAGGGCGCGACTCCCATGGCGCCGCCGGCAGCTGCCGGCTGTAGCCATCGCTTCCCAAGAGGATGGCTCGGAAGCCCGCTGAAGGCCCTGCCTGGGCTCTCTGGACTGTCTCCAGCACCTGCTTTCTCTCTGCCTCTCTGCTGCTCTCCAGTTGAAGAAAGCCGCATCCTTGGGGTCCAGCCTCTTGCTAGCTCATGTCCTCGCCTGCTCACCCTGATCTGGATGAAGTTCCTGCCTTCTCAGCACTCTCTGTYCTRTCTCCCCCCATCTGTCCCCTGGGAACTGTTCACGGTTGGACTTGCTGCTAACCAGGCCCCCGCTCAAGCTCTAAGCTCGTGCACAGTGTTAACGTAGGGGTACACACACTGGCTCTGGTTGCAAATGTACACTCTAGAGATCAGTAATGTTCTGAGTGTGCCTGTCCCACAACTCACAATATCCCCCTCATTTTCTGTCTCTCAAAGAACCAGCCACGCAGCCGGCTCCTCTAGAGACGACGGATCAGCCGGCCGGGGTCCCTGCCTCCTTGTCAGATGTCCCAAAGGCCGCGGAGACCGGGAGACTGGACCAGCTCCGGCCCCAGGAGCTCTTGCGAGTCCAGGAGSCAGCTCCTCCCAGCGGTGAGAAGGCCAGGCTGAGCGAAGCCCCTGGGGGCAAGAAGAGCCTGAGTAAGCTTCATTACCTCCGGGGCGCTGCGCCCAAGGACATCCCTGTACCGTTGTCCCACAGCGTCAACGGGAAGAGCAAGCCTTGGGAGCCCTTCATGGCTGAAGAGTTTGCACATCAATTCCACGAGTCCGTACTGCAGTCCACACAGAAGGCTCTGCAGAAGCATAAAGGTAACAGGCAACATGTCCCATGTCACCTGTGGTATAGTGCTGGGTGACACAGGCCATTTACACAGTGACGGTACCACCAGTTAACCCTTAATGCCTGTGAAGCACATGGGCGGCGGGGGGGAGGGGGGGGAGAGACGCAAGCCTCAATCACTTCCAGACTTGTAGCAGGACCTTATGTACCTGCTCAAGAACCCCACACTTGGGACAGTTAGCAAGTGACAGCTCAGTGAGGCCAAAGCAAATGTCCTCTGTGTATGCACGGCCCACAGCTGTGGCTTTCCCAGGGCCCAGTGAATGTAGGGACCACAGGTGCTTCTGCCCTGCTGGCCCAGGTGAAGTGTGTGTATGCATGCGTGCATGTGTGCATGCGTAAATTGACTAACCATGCCCAGTCAGTCTGTCTGAGGGCTTCACGCTGTGTTTGTCACTGAGTTGACTCTGCTGCTGGAGTCCAGGAAGCAAAAGCAAGAGCTAGGCTAGGTGGCTAACTAGAGGTAGAGACTGCATCCCTGAAGCCGGCGGGCCAGCCAGATGAAACAGAGCAGGAAAAGCGATAGAGGAAGCCATCAGTGCTGACCCCTGACCTCGCTGCCTAGCCTGTGAGGGGAAGCTGCTGGGGGAGAATTGTTAGCTGGTTGTGAGCTTTGGCCAGAGGCCGCCTGCTCCCTGCTCCTGAGGGTGGAGGGGCTCTTCCGGGTGGCATCTAAGGGACGTATCCCTGGGCAGCATTCAGGCGAGGCCACCAGCAGAGCTGAAGCGCCTCCCGTTGGAGGGCACGGCCCCTGCGGCTGCTCAGGGATCACCTGTGCCCTCTCGAAGCAGGCTGTGCTTACAAAGTTCTGGAACTCTGGCGTCTGTCTCTGCGGGTCGCTTCCATTTGAGCCCCTGCCCCTGAAGACCCCTATTCTCTTCTCCTCCCCAGGGAGCTCGGCTCTGCTCTCTGCAGAGCAGAACCACAAAGTCGACGCGTCAGTCCACTACAACATTCCTGAGCTGCAGTCCTCCAGCAGGGTCCCCTTGCCCCAGCACAATGGACAGCAGGAGCCCCTGACGGGGAGGAAGGGCCTGCCTCTGCAGGAGGCCGACCAGGACTCTGAGGAGGACACGGAGGAGGACAGCGAGGAGGAAGCTGAGGAAGTCCCCAGGCGCCCGTGGCAAGGGATTGAGGCGATCTTTGCAGCTTACCAGGAACACATAGAAGGTAGGGGTTGTGCGGATGGGAACTCGTCGGGTCCAATCGGCCTAGATGTCTGCCAGTTCAGGGTGGCTTGTGTCAGCATGCTAAGGCATTGATTTTTCTTGCAGGGCATGCCTGTGGTATACATTGTATACCGGCTCCGAGCCCTGCTGGGCTGGGACGTGGCAGACTGTTGCCTGGCTTCCACACATAGCTGAGCTCTGGCCAGTCCTGATGACTCTGCCGTGAGCCCACACTGCAGATTCTAGGTGTTTTTGTCTAGGCCTGAGTTGCACGCCCACTCATCCCTTGCTCTGCTGCCTTCACACACAGTCCTGGAGGGAGGTGGTGGCCGTTTACTGTATGCCGCTCCCTGGCCCATTTCCCAGTACTTGGGTGCCTTTGGCCTAACCCTAGGCTACCCCCTTCCTCCCACACCTTACTAAAGCCATAAACACTGCAGGTGAATTTGGGGTCTCACTTTGTAGCCCAGGCTGTCCTAGTACTTGTGGGCTCCTCCAGAGTGCTGAGACCGTGGGCATGTGCTAGGTACCAACTGACGAACTTCGAGATTGCCAGAGTGGAAGCGCCTACTCGAGCTCGCCTTYCCTCAGAAGGCAAATAGAGCGAATGAGTGGCGATGCTCCCTTCCTGGGTGTGGGGGTCTTTCGAAGGCTGTCGGGACAGCACGCCTCCCTGTGTGGTCCCTGTCATTCCGAGGACACAGCTGTCCTCAGCAGCAGCGCCCCTATGGCAGCTCACTTTGACTTGTCCTTAGCTGTGTGAATTTCAGGATCTTGTCAAGCCCTGCAAGGGTTTCCTGTCCCCTACGGCTCGCTCTCCACAGCGGACGCGAGTGCTGCTTTCTTGTGTGGTTGTGCCCAGCCCTCCCCATGTGAATCAGAACAGCAACAGCATTTCCCCAGTCTGTTTCTGCCCTCGTCAGTGTTACCTGGGACTTGGCTGGCAGGCGACCGAAGCTTTTCCCCCGTCAGGTTTATCTATCTTCCTCTCTTTCCTGCTTTGATTGCTTCACCGCTGACGGGTGTCTCACTGTCAGCCCATGCGGTCCTGTGTCATTAACCAAAGCACTGTGTGGTAGTGTCTCAGTGAAACACAGTCAGCGAGTTAAGGGTGCTCTGGCCTTTTTCTGCCCCTGCCGCTGCCGCTGATGACCACAGTTTCTCCCGGTTTTCCCCACTCGCACTGAGGTGGCCGGACCTGGACGCGTCGGTGCAGCTAAGAACACGCTACGGTTGACACGCAGCCTCAGACAAAGATGACACGTTGCCACCTCCTTGTCTTTTCAGAGCAAAACCTGGAGCGGCAGGTGCTACAGACGCAGTGCCGGCGGCTGGAGGCGCAGAACTACAGCCTCAGCCTGACTGCGGAGCAGCTCTCCCACAGCATGGCGGTGAGTCGGCCACGGGCTCCCCCCCAGAGAGAAGTCTGCTCCTAAGAAATCAAAACCAAGTGCCAGGCACAGTAACCATGCTCAGTCCCCAGGAGGCAGACAGATCTGTGAGTTTGAGGTCAGCCTGGGACACACACATAGTAAGATCCCGGGTTAGGAACAAAAGATTTCCTCTGAGGAGAAGCCCCTGTGCYTCACCCCCGCCCGGGGGCACACGTGCAGGGCTGGGCAGACCRGGCACTAAGCATCTGAGCTGAGGCAACAGTTCACACTGGTTCTTAGGAGCACACATTGCCGGAAGAATGTTCTAGCGCTCTCCAGAGGCCACTCCCGCTGCTGTGTGCACAGATGGTTCTGACATGCGTCTTCTCCCCAGGAGCTTCGGAGTCAGAAACAGAAGATGGTGTCGGAGCGGGAGCGGCTCCAGGCGGAGCTGGACCACTTGCGGAAGTGCCTTGCCTTGCCCGCCATGCACTGGCCTCGGGGCTACTTTAAGGGATACCCGAGGTGACGGTGTCCCTTGCACTAGGCTGAACCTATAGTATAGAAATATTATCTATTTTATTACCTTGAATATTTAATATTTTTCACTGGGAGGTTTGAAGCTTACAAATTGAGAACGTGCCATGCATGAAGCGAAGGGGTCCAGGCTCCAGAGAGGATGTCACCTCGACTCCGATGTCATCGAGGCACCTGTCTCTGATAAGACTCAGTCTCTCTTTCTGAGGTCGGCGTCACTTCCTCTTTCCCCCACGCCATCCTTCTCCGACACTGACGCCCGCGTGCACGTGGCGAAGGGAGAGCCAGCTGGTTGTTCCTGGGCCACGAGAGGCCAGCTTGCTGTTGCTGCGGCCCTGGGGTTAACCCCTTCCTCCCAGGAGCCCGGCTGATGCGCCGGGAAGGCTAGGCGTGTACAAGCAGAGAGCTCACCGGCACCTTCCCGCACGCGCGTCATTGTCGAAGCCGCTGGTCCTGGGAGCACACAAGCTAGCCAAGGCTTCTCCCTGGAACAGCTCTTAAGAAGAGAAGCAAACCCACACCCAGAAGGAAGTCCCTTATTTTCCTCGGGGAAGATGCGTGGAGCTGTCCACAGAGAGCCTACCCACTGGACTGCTGCCGCCGTGTGTGGTGTTTTCATACAAACGTACGTTTTGAGAGAGAAGTCAAAGGTGCTTCAGCCTTGTACTGTGTATATATTAAAAAAAAAAACAAAAGTTTTGTATGTTTTTATTACTTTAATTATTGTTATAAAAAGCCTGCCATTTTTAATATGTGGTTTGGGGAATTTTGTTTGTTTTTCCTGTTTGGGGGTTTCCTTTGTTTTTTGTTTTTGTTTTTGTTTTTCTGGATTTAAAAAAAGAAAAAAACCTTGCTTTTAGTGTTTGTACTGCTGCTGGTCAGAATGTTAAAACGCTGAAGTTCTAGGAAACAGAGCTCACCTGTGCAGCATCCCACACAGCAGGGCTGAGGGGGCGTCCAGGGCTGCCTGCTGTCCAGGGCGTGATGACCCGCATGCAGCAGGGACTCAGCAGAGCTGTGGGGGAGCCGAGCTCCTGAGAAGGGCACAGCTCTGGCAGAAAGCTCAGCACTGAGGGCTCTCCTTCCGGGTTTCCACGCCTCAGTCAGGGCTGACCAACTTGAAAGAGAACCTCTTCCTGCCAGAGCCCATGACTGTTCTCCATCAGGGAGGGGAGAGGAGGCGAGCCTGCCCTTGGCCACGAGGCTCGGTGGCTGCAGAGCAGCTGACATCTGTCCCCCACCCCCATCCCTTGCTCTGCCTGCCAAGAGTCTTCTCGTTATCAGCAAACCCAGACAAGGAAGTGCCACCTGGACTGTCAGCAGTCAGCAAAGCACCTCCTCTGTCCACAGCCAGTCAGATGGTCCAAGGGAGAGCAGAGGCCGCACACCCTGGGCCAAAGTGCTTCCCAATTAAATGCTGCTTGCGCTCAGTGCTCTTTCTCCCAGACTAAGTCCTCCCTGATGACTAGAAGCTTCTGCCGATCTGCTTGGTAATGGCTTCTGGGAAAAGTAGGACCCATAACTGAAGGCACGCACAGTCTCTTCCACCGCTCCACAGGAGTTCCCCCGGCCGAGTATGCAATCCAGAACAAGCGATGCCCTCCCAGGTCAGCCTGGGGCACACGCTGAGCCACTGACTAGCAGTGCCTATGGCCTTTCCCAGTGCCCTCGCCTGCGGAGCCTCTAGGGCCACCTCTAGCATCTGGACCCTGAATATGCCCATGCTCATAAGTAAAGTGACAATCAGAACCAGGTACAAGCCAGTCAAGCGGCAGGTGACTGCCACTCAGCCCACTCACGGCACTTTTCCCATCCCACAGTCTTAGAGCCGGATGAAGCTAAAAAGACCATAGTAGCCCCCTCCCAGGTACCACACCGCCCCTGGAGGCCCCTCCAGCCTTTCCCTGCTACAGCTCTGCTCTAGGCTGGACTGAAATCAGCATGTGTGTGAAAATCCCAGTCCTTGGCCTTGTCTCCCACTCCACCTGCACCAAGCTTGTGACGGGTGTCTGCTCAGATCTTTTAAAACCATTTGTCTCACATAATTGAGACCTGCCACCATCGCAGGTGAGTGACTGAGAGGGCTGTCAACGCTTCGGTGCACAGTGATCTTAAAAACACCCACCTGCACCATCCCATCAGATGCAACACTAGGGCATCCTGAACAAGCCCCGCCCTAACTGGGGGGCCACGGCCAGGCTCACTGCACTGAGAATCTCAACCAGCTAAGCTCAATCGCAAACTAGATGCCTCCCGCCCGCCCACCCCTGCCCTCAGCTGCCCAGGCCCCAGCATGGAGATGGTCTGCACAGCAGGCCTAGCACCTCTGAGGTGTGCATTAGCCACTTAGAGCAGCAGTCTGTACTCCTTCAAGTGTGCAAGCTTTGACTCCACTACTTGCTGTAGCCTGTCCCCACTGTCTGATCCAGTGCTTAACTTCAACCCTAGAGGCTGCCTTGACCTGAGGAGGCACCTCACCGGTTTCACACTTGTGCGTGCCCTACGCCTCACTGCTGGGGCCTCGGACCCAGACCCAGGCAGGAGGGAGGGACAGGTGCCTCGGTCGCTCTGGGGGCAGTTTAGATGCTGTGAAATTAAACCCGTTCTAAGTGTACTTGTTTGAATTAACTGTATTGTAATATTATTTGTTGAATGTAGTAATTAGGTATTTATGAATATATTGCTGTAATTTCTGACATCCCAAAAATAAAATCTTCCTAAATCATGTTAAGACAAAAGTCTTTCTGTCAGCGCCGCCACCACCCCCAGCTTCAACCACATACAGCTTCCCACAGGTCAAGCTCGAAGACACTCGAACTGACCTGAGCTGGCCCGAACACTCACTGGGCTTGGCACCGTAGTCCTTGGGCAGAAGAGAAAAGCTGGTGGCTTGGAGTTGAACTTGCAGTATGGCTGACTTGTGACAAAGACTGACAGCAAACTCACCGCTCCACCAGTGTCCCACACACCCTTCCGGCACACAGCGGGGTTTGCAGACCAGAGGTTAGAAGTCCTGAGACTGAGTGCTCTCGGAGGGCTGGAGGTTTGTGCGGAGTTTGTACATGTGGTTGAGGGCCTGGGTGAGGAAGGCCCCGCTGGTGTTGATCTCCATTAAGGTCAAGTTGTCCAGCTGAAACAGAGAAGCCGGTGAGCAGAGGAAGTCTTGGCTTTAAGAAAAAGCTAGACTCTACTGCACAGTGAGTTTGTGCCTGGTACTGAGGGGGAAGCCCGGGGACACTAGGCACGCTCTCAAGAGCCGTACCCCCAAGTCCCAATGAGCACAGCTTCAAATCCCTGTTGACGTCGCTGGGCAGGCAGCACGCTACTCCCTGGGAAGCAGCCTCGCTGGCTGGCAGTGCCCACTGGCATCGGGCAGGGACAGGAGAGCCATGCCTACCTTGGCATGTGCCTCTTGCTGCCGCACAAAACTGTCAGCGGACACCCGGAGCTTGGCCATGCGTGTGTCCCACAGATCTTTGATCAGGGTCCGGATGGTGTCTGCTTTGGGAATGTTGTCAGAAGCACTGAAGATACAGACAGAGGCAAAGTAGAGAGGCACTCAGTAAGCTTGCCAGGGACAGGCAGAACTGGCTGCTTCAAACATCAGCATAGTGGCAGTATAGCTCAGCAGTTAGTGTTCTGGGCTCTTCCTGAGGATCCCAGTTCCACTGACAGCGTCCATCAAGGCAATSCACAGCTGCTCATCCCAAGGGATGCAGTGCATCCTAGCCTCTGTGGACCCTGAGCATGTGCAGTCACAGCCACATGCACATAGCTTCAGCACATGACTGTGACCCTAGTACTCAAAAGGCTGAAGCCAAGAGAATCACAAGTTCAAGGACACACAGAGACCCTATGAAAGGGGCTGGGGGGCCTTGCACAGACGGAGAGAACGCCGGGGCTCTGTTCTTCCCTCGGGTTAGGATGTCAGCAGGTAAGCTTGGCAGCCATGGGCTTTCCTTCCCACCGGCCGTGGCCAGCGGCTACAAACGACAGCGGACAGCGACGTACTGCAAGCCAGGAGTGGGGGCTCTAATCCCAGCACGCGGGAGGCTGAGACAACATCTGGGCATGCCGCAGAGCATCTATCTTTTCGACAACAACCCACTGGAGGGGCTGGAGACAGCTTAGCAGTTAAGAGCGTGGGCTGCTCGTGCAAGGACCCAAATCGGTTCCCAGAGACCTACATGGGGCAGCTTCCAACCGCCTGAAATCCCAGCTCCAGGAGATCCGATACCCTCGTTTTCCTGGGCACTGCACGTACACACATAACCACACAGACACAAACACATGTAATTAAAAAGGAATAAAACTCATCTTTAAATGAACACTGAAAAATTAGACAGTTGGGACACTCCCTTGAGGATAGCAACAGCCAGTGCTGTGTAACTTTATCTCGAATTGGGACTAAGGCTGGCGCGGATCAGCAGGTCCCTGGTTTTCACCAGTGACATAGGCTTACCTCCCATCACCACCAAGAAGAGAAGAGGAAGCCCTGTGCTAAGCCCTTTAAGTAGTATTTCTAGTCTCACAAAAGGCTGAGAGACAGGCCTGCCACTGTGGGAGCACAAAGCCACAAAACAGCAAAGTCTCAAAGCGGCCCCGTGTCTACAGAGCTTAAGGTCAGCAGTTAGTGACAACTTCCCTTCATGACATTCGCGAAGCCACCCTTTGAAGGAGTTCACACGAGACGGGCGAGCTCCTGCACCCCATCKCTAGGTGCTCTGGGCCAGAGGGCGCCAGTCAGTTCGGAGCCGTAGGCAGACCCGTGGTCGTGCGTGTGCAGTGGGACTGGGTGGTGAGCATAAGCATTTATCTTAGGCCGTGAGCGGAACAACCGAGAACAAAGACCGCCAGATCTTCACGTGAACTACAGAACAAAGGAAAACTCAGTCCCTGGACCAGCGAGACAGTTGAGCACGGGAGCGTGTTTGTGACTAAACCTGACAACCTAAATCCAATCTCTGGAACCACATGCTAGGGGAGAGCCAACTCCTAAAA
>BDUI01006478.1:26622-40940 GCA_002335545.1 Apodemus speciosus
CAACAAAAGCAACTTAAGGAAGGAAGTGTTTATATTAGCTCACCGTTCGAGGTACAGCCTATCACACTATCACAGCAAGGAAGTCAAGACAGCTAGAAGCTAGGAGCACATTATGTCCACAGTCAGAAGAAGAAAGCAATGGACGTACACACTTCTAGCACTTAGCTCCTTTCTCAGTTTTATAGAGTCCAAGGTCACTGACAAGGAAAGGTATCACCCATAGTAAGTGGGTATTCTTACCTCAATTAGATAATCAAGATAACCCCTCACACATGACCAGAGCCCATTTCCCTAACGAATCCAGATTCTGTCGGGTTGACAATCAATATTAACTAATCATCAGAGTATTGCTTATCTGCTTTTCCATTCTGCACAACTGTAGGGAAGTGGTGTTATTCATTTAATGGCTTTGAAAAAAATATTTAAAAATATTTGTCTAAGGTTGCCGGAGAGGTGGCTTGGTGGTCAAGAGTACTGATTGCTCTTTCTGAGGACCCACACATAATTCCCAGAACCCACATATTGGCTCACAACTCTGTAACTGTAGTTCCACAGGATCCAATGCCTCCTTTACACCTYTGCAGGCACCAGGCACACGCAGAGATACATATATACGAGTGGGGAACAGATACATACATGCAATGTAATAAAATAAAAAAGTTCCAAATTTTAAAAAAATCTATAATAAAACTATAAAGCATGTGAAGTAAATTAATCATATTGCCCAAAATGAAGTCTTACTTCTGCTCTCAGACGCTGAAAGACCTCCTTTCAGATATTTGAAAGTTCTGTGTGTCACAAGATCTTGGGTAGTATTGTTTAATTTTACATGAAGTCATGGGGCTTTGGGTCAAACAGGTGTTGGTCTTCTACTAAGTCGCTGTTGAATCACAGCCCTGAAGGCATTAGGATGAAAGGGTGTGGSTCTGGGAGGAGGATTATAACCCTCACAAATGGATCTGAAGCTGAAAGGAGCTGGTTCTCACTCTTCTGTTTCTTCTCTCTTATAAGGAAATAAATATTGCCCCTTCCATAGAATAGAGTAACAAAGTATCATGGTGAAAGCAGAGACCAACTGTCCCCAGACACTAAACCTGCTGAGGCCTTGATTGTGGTCTTCACAGTCTTAATAAGAAATAAATTTATATCCTTTATTCAACGTAAATGGAGACTTAGACATCTGGGGAATAAAGGTCAACCAAGAAGGCAGTCAACCATATATAAGTGACCATATCCCAATAAAAATCTCTGGACACAATTATCTAGAAGTTTCTCTGTCTGGCAATATGGTTTGTGTGTTGTCATACATCATCACTGGGAAAAGTTAGGGCTGCTCTTGACTCCACAGAGGTCAGTTTAAAGCTCTCTCTGTGAGATTCTCCACCCTTTCCTCTCTCTCTCTCTCTCTCTCTCTCTCTCTCTCTCTCTCTCTCTCTCTCTCTCTCTCTNCCCCACCATGGCTGTTTTTAATCTCCCCTTTATCTGCAATAAACTGTCACTAAGCAACAGTCATTTTCTGTGACTTCTGTGAGACCTTCCAGTAAATTATCCAACATGAGGGTAGCTTTGGGGATTTGCAAACTTAACAAAGTATTATCACTTCYCTGATTATTTTATCTTTTGAAACATTAYCTGAGAATAATTTCAAGAATTAGCTAAATGGCTTGGTTTTTGCATGTACTAAAAGTAATCAAGGTAGACTTCTGGAATTAACTTTCAGCTTATATTACTGAGGAGCTGGTCGACATTTTAGCAGCCTTTGGAGAAAAGCTGACAGTATATTCTACCTACCTATAAAGTTTCTTACAAATTCTTTTCTCGGCACTGTGAGAGTCTACATGGAAGCCATTGCTGTGTTGTGTTAGTTTCCTTGCCTGAAGCTGCCACAAATGTGCATGTGTGCATGTGTGCATGCATGTGTGTGTGTGTGCGCGCACGTGTGTGGAGCATGATTACTGGGCTTGTACTATTTCTGGCTTGAAAGCGCCTTGTTGGTAACTGCCTTCTGTAACTTCATGTTGGTCATGGAAGTCATTCATAGCGGGACCTCTTACATCAAAATGTAAATGCTGCATTTCAGGGCTTCCCATTCCTCAACCCCCCAGARCCAAACACCAAACATTTAGCAGCTTTATATTCATTCTCAGTCATTCTATGTCCATATCTGTTTGCTGAATTTTGTCTCAAACATGAGCTTGTTAAGCTCAAATTTCCACCTAATCTAAGATCCAAGACTCCATTCCTGCACCTCCTCAGATCTATTTTTTCTTATCCCTGTTACACCTCTTAGCTCACACTGCATGGAAGAAATGTGCAGTTGTTTTCTTTCAGAGGAACCAAGAGAACTTGCTGGGTGAGTCTTTTCAGATCACTGAGAGCCCACTTGAAGAAGTGTCTCTCATTGCAAAGAAAGTCTGTTTATAAACAGAACTATTTTCTAATGATTCAGCTATTTAAAATACTTCCTCAAAACCAGGATAAGTATTTCATTTCTTTAGAAATACATTTGGAAAGACACAGTTTATAACTTTTGATTCAAAATGCCTGGAACTCTGGCATCTGAGTTGGGCATCGAAATTCAGTCCTCCCTCAGAGTACGGCATGCTTTCTTTGGGGATTGGACAGAGAATTGCTGAACAAATATGCCAAAGTGGCTTTGTTCTTTGCTTGCTTTAATTTCTAAGCCTAGAGGAGTGGTACTTTAAAGAATAAAGTAATACTAGAAAAAGAAAATAAATTCAAGTTTATAAAAATAAAGGAACTAAAGTACCTTTACATTTTGTCTTAGATTTAAAGAAAATAATAAGACCTGGAGAGATGGTTCATTGGTTAAGAACATTTGCTCTTCTTACAGAGGAGGCAGGTTCAGTTCCCAGAAACTACAAGGCCACCCTCCTGTAACTCCAGCTCCAGGGGGGTATGATACCCTATACTGGCCTCTGTTGGCACTGCATGTGCATGGTACTCATACATAGAAGCAGATAAACACCCAGATACATAAAACTGAAAAATAAAGAAAGAGGAGAGGGGGAAAGAAAACGTGGTTGTGGTAAAATGCAATGTTTCTATATCATGCAAATTTCACCTCTGTACCAAATTTACTCATTTTCTCAGGTCACAAGCCTAGATTCAGGATGCCAATTTCTTTTTCAGATTTCTTTACTGTAAATCTTGCATGGCACAGATATGGGTCACCTCTACACAATGAYACAAGTACTGTCTCAACCCCAGGAGGCATCCTGGATAGTTTGGAGGGCTCCTTTGTGTACAGTTTGCACATTTATATTTTGTATCATTTGAGGCCAGGTCTATTGAAAGAAATCAAAAATTTTCAAATTTAGTTTCATCTCACATAGTGATGGCTTGTGAACCTACAATTGAATCTGGTGCTCAGATTAAATAAATTTATCTCTAAATCTGCTATGTACCTATTGAGCAGCTCAATGCCTACCATACAGTAAATGAACTCTGTTGGAATTAGAACATTAGTCTTATGAAGCAATGAATCAGATCACGAATTAGTAGATTTAAAACAATAACAGTGATAACCAAGAAAGTACAACCAGACTCACTCATGACACATTTACTTCTCCTAAGTCCCGGCCTTATGTGTACTTTCTTACAGTTTGCTAAGAACTTAGGTAAGTACCCCATCAAAACAAGGATAAACATTTCATTTCTCTAGAAATATATTTGAAAAGATACGAACGTAGAGGTCTCTCTGTTTATGAGTGAAAGCATCCTGAACTCCAGGCATCTTTTAAAATCAAGTCTTATACCTGGGTACCACATGCTTGTTTGGGGAACGGAAGTGGGGAGACTGATGAATGAATACACAAAGGAGGTGTGTAGAAGTCACCCAGGAGCTACTTCCATGGAAAGCTGTCTTGTTTCCTCTCCTCTTAGGACTTCAGTTTCATATTTCACTTCCATATTACAATGCTCACATCCCTTTGAAGACCTTGTTGTTTAAATAGGATGATTCTCCACCTTACTTCAGACCACATGTAGAGGGGTGAGAAATTTGTGTCCTTGGGATTGTTATTTGGTACAAAATTACTGGAGTCAAACCCAAAATGTTGTTACTGTTTCCTCCACAGGTCATTCCAATATTATCAAGACAGGAATGACTTTAATGATAACAGTATTTGTAGGTGTTGTAGGGGTGAATCTATTTTGATGATGTATCTTCTGAATCAATAAAAGACTTTTCTGAGAAGTAACAAAAACTGCTTTTCTCTCATTGGGCTTTATGTTCTGTAAAGATGATATTGCCTGTGATTTGCTTGTACAAAAAAGACTTTTCTCTAATTCTTATCTCACCCTACAAACAATAATGCATAAATGGGTGCATAAATGCTATCAGAGGTGTCCATTCCTTCCTCTATCCTCTTATATATTCATAATTTCCCATTTTATTACAGACAGGTTTGGGGTTTCAATACTACAAAAATCAGTGTCTAAAAATTAAATTATCACATTCAGGGGGTTTTTGTGTGTGTGTGTCTAATACATCAAATAAAACCAATTTTTTTCTGAAAAAATATCAACAATTTACACATTTAGTTTGTATATGAAACCTGCAAAAAAGGTGTCAGTTCATAACAAAGGACTACCTTTTTTTTTAAAGAATCTGCCGTGTGTGTGTGTGTGTGTGTGTGTGTGTGAGAGAGAGAGAGAGAGAGAGAGAGAGAGAGAGAGAGAGAGAGAGAGAGAGAGAGAGATGGTGGTGGAGGAGGTATGTATGTGCCACCATGTGAAAGAGGAGGTCATAGGGCAACTTTTTCTGAGTGTTCTCCTCTCACCTAGTTGAGACAGGGTCTCTCTTGTCTCTGCCATGATTGAYACCGCAGGCTAGCTGGCTAACCAGATTCCTGGACATTCTCTCGTCTTCATGTACCACCTCACCATAAAAGTTCCAGGATTATAGATGTTCAGCCTATTATAGAGGGTTTTATGTTTTGGGATCAACTGAGCTGAGTCACATCTCTGACTCCCAAAGACTACCCTTTTGGAATATTAATCTGACTGTCTCATTTTTAAATAACAACAAATCAACAAGACATTACCTTTGCTGCACTAACAAACCTCTAGTTTTCACCTCCTGAGAGTGGAAATTATAAGCATGCTACACCATGACTAGATTTTAATCTTTTTTTTTAAAGGCTCTTTTGGTATTTTATAAGCCTTGAAGCACTGTAGTAAACAGAATAACTTCCAAAGATGTCGGTTTCCAAATCCCAAGAGCCTTTACTAGAACAAGTCACAGTGATCTGTGGAGGCAGAGCCAAGCGGATGTATGGGGATTGCTGGCCATCTAGTCTAGCCAAATCAGTGAGCTCGAGGTTCAGTGAGAGACTGTCTCCAAAAACAAAGTAGATAAAAGGTGAGGAAGACACTCAGAATCAACCTCCACAAACAAGGACACACACACACACACACACACACACACACACACACACACACTATACATAAAACATAGATAACACAGAACATATTTAGAAGCAGGAAGAAAATCTAACTAACCAAACTAATTTGAATTTATCTACATTTTCCTCCTTTTGTTTAGAAAGAGTCTCATTAAGTGTCTCAGGATGACTTCAAACTCACAATATTCTGTCTCTTGAGTGCTGGGTTTACCTAGGAACGTATGCACAACTGGACCAAGTTCAAATTAATTTTAGTTGGGAGTAGGTTTAGCAGCAGGCCCAGCATCATGTAGCCCAGGATGGCCTCAAATTCACCATGTAGTTGAGGCTATCCTTAAATCCTGATCTTCGATCTTCCACCTCTCAAGTTCTAAGACAATAGGTATGTGCCAATGTTGGGCTGCTTCTAATTTAGATTTCTTTGTGGACAATATTCAATGGACAAAAAAATAAAACTGAAAATTGAAGTCAGTGTTGTAATCAACATTACAAGTTTCTTTGCTGTGTCATTCAGTCTCATAATACTATAAAATAAAAAAAGATCCAGTAAGCATGGAGGTATGTGTTAAAAACATGTAAACATTTTAGGTAAGGAATGTTAAAAAAAAATGAGAGCATATTTCAGATTAGAAATAATTTTATACAATAACATAAGATTTGATCCGAGATAAAAATAGCTGGTGTTGTGGTTTGAATGTGCTTGGCCCAGGGAGTGGCACTATTAGGAGGTGTGGCCTTGTTGGAGGAAGTGTGTCACTGTGGGGGTGGGCTTTGGGACTTTCCTCCTAGCTGCCTGAGGACAGTCTGCTCCAGCCTTCCTTTGGATCAAGATATAGAACTCTCAGTTCCTCTGTTTCTTGCCATGATGATAAATGGACTGAAACTCTGAAACTGTAGGCCAGTCGCTATTAAATGCTGTCCCTTTGAAGATTGGCGTTGGTCATGATGTCTCTTCCAGCAATGAAGCMCTAACTAAGACAGCAAGATTTTTTTTTTCAAAATAAAAAGAGGAATGCAAAGCAGGAAGCGTAACTAACCGTAAAAGGTCACAAAAGGTTTGTAAAAGATAAAACTCAAAGATGTTTCCTGTATGGTAAACATTGTTAAAATTCCTAAGGTCAAAATCCAGGTCATTGACGTAAAACTGAAATCTGCTGTTTTGTTGAAAGCAATAAGGTTTTCCTAAGGTATTTATCTACTCATGGTAACATATACAAGTACAGACCTAAAGAACAAAGGTTTTAGGGTTTTTTTTTTTTAAAAATAATTATATATGTTTTGTTCTAGGTTTGTTAAACTTTTATCTATTTGAAAAGTTGTACCTTACTAAAATCAAGATTTATTTAAAAATCTGTTGATCTTTTTTTAAATTTGCTTAAATGCTAACCCCTAAAAGTTAAACTAAAATCCACTAGTTCTTCTGTAAATCTGATTTAACTTCTGAGTGTTCACCAACTAAAGCTTACAAGCCAAATCCACGGAGGGGGGGGGAGGGGCAGGAAGCTAAAAATGTAGTCAATATTCTGGCATTTTCTCTGCAAGGTCAGGCCAGACCCACAGAGTGATGAGACTCTTCTGCAGTGATCTCAAATCTCCAGCAAGCCATAGTCCCTTTATCTGAGAGGCTAAGGATGCCCCAGATGCTGATCTGTAATCACCAAAGCCCTGGAAAGGATAAGCCTGAAGCCAAGATGTCTGCCATAGGTTAATTCTGAAGCTATGCCAGAATTCCTGTGTCTGTCCTAGCTTCTGGTGGCTTACTGAAAATTCTAAACATTCCTTGGCTTATAGAAGCATTGCTGTCTTTATCTTATCTTCACATTGGGTTTTCTTGTGACTGCCTTTGTGCAATCTGAGAGAGAGAGAGAGAGAGAGAGAGAGAGAGAGAGAGAGAGAGAGAGAGAGANAGAAGAAGAAGAAGAAGAAGAAGAAGAAGAAGAAGAAGAAGAAGAAGAAGAAGAAGAAGAAGAAGAAGAAGAAAAAGGAGGAGGAGGAGGAAGGGAGGAAGAGAGGGAGGGAGAAACACAGACACCTCATAGAGGAATAGACCCTACTCCTAATGTCTTTTGGGGGGACTTGACCCGTGAGAAGCCTTCTCTTGAAGCAATGTATTTGGGGTCAGGGCTCCTGTAACTGCCTTGTGGCATCATATATAAACCTCTAGAACCCCAATACTCACTTGATTATCCTCATACGCTACAACTTATAATGCTAAAAATAACCTACTTGCTAGCCTTACTTAAATGATTTCCACTGTGATACAGAACCTGCCTTTTGTAGTACAGAAAATTGCAGCTCGTGGTATTCATTTCAACATTGCAACTGTTGTTATTAATAATAGTTTAGCTTACACACAAGTCTTAATATTAAGTCAAATGCTACCTGGAATAAATATTTATACATTCTAACCCTGTGTGTATCCAGGTTATCCACAGTGAGGCCGTGTCCTGTGGGAACATACTAGTAACCAGTAATTAGTAGATTTATATAGTATCTATTCCTTAGAGAGAGAGAKATAAACACTATAATACCCAGAGCCTCTGATTCCTGAGCACTCAAAACAAGGTTAATAACACCCAGCTGTCTCCCTCAAGATCATAGAGTCCATGTGAAGCCTCATTAAAATGCATCATTCTAATCCTCCACAGAAGAAAGGAGCATGGTGTGTGTTGTAGGCACCTGTAGCTTCTCGTCCTCACCTCTGTCGAGGTTCATTTGAGTTCATCAACAGGAAGGGGCTTTAGCTGCAGCCAGGGCTGCAATATAGCAAGTTTTGGGTAGGTGTCCTATGGATTTTGAGCCTTCCATGTTTAAGCTGGAGCCTTTAGAAGTTTAAACAGATTCCACCGTCCGTCAGCATTTTATCTTTATAAGTGTAGATTAAGGAAAGGGGAGATGCGAGTCTGCGTTCATGAATGGGACAAGGGACCAAAGGAATGGAGGGCAAAAGCAAAGTCTGAGAAACTGAGGTCTGATGTGTCCTGAGATTCTCCTAGCCCCACCCAAACACTTCCTAAGCATAGTGAATCCCAAAAGTCCCTTCCAATTCGTGGGAGTAGGCCTAGCCTCACTCAGGCATCGACCTCCTCTGCTCTCCTGGTTTCTGAGAAGAGCCCGTTGGGACTTTGAACACCCTAAGACACACCAGTGTCTTCTTTCTAAACTCGAAATGAGCAGAGGAACAAGAAGAGCACATGCAGTGAACTACGAGTCCTTGCTGGAGCTCTGAGCTACCCCAGGTGTGCTGGGGAGCATCTGTGAGGGGAACATTGCTAATGGGGACATCTTGGAGTTGGGGATTTGGGTTCCAGCTAGTGTGGCGTCCTTGAAGCGCCACCCCAAGAGGCTGAGACACTGGCTGTGTACCAGCTGAGTCTTTTCCACCTACCATTCTAGTACTACAGATGGACGAAAAAGGTTCACAGTTTCATTTGAGTTGGCCTAACAGAATTCAGGGTTCCCACCACTTCACTCCAGACAGTCCTGCACCATGCTCCCCAGAATAAGCCCCACCCCATAGCTGCATCAACCTGATTCAAAACCTGCACTCCCACCACTCACCTGAGCCTGCCCCGCTCCTTACCTCCCTGGGACCGGTCCTACATCAGCAAAACTACCCATCACCTGCACAACTCCCTCTGCCTCCCAATACCTCCTCTCCTCTAGTCCTCACCTGCCCAAGTACCCATCCCCAGCCCATGCTCCGCCCCTTATTTGCCTACGCTGTGTTCTTACATTACCCTGACCCTCATTGTCCTTCATCAGCAAATGCCCCGGTTTCTTATTGCTCGGGAAAATGCCGTTTCTCATTTGCCCTTCCAGCAAAGCCCCCAATCTCTTGCCATCACACGCCGCCTTCCCTCCCCGCCGCCCCACGCTCAGCTTTCTACTCGCTCTCCCGTTCTCCTGGGCCGCCTATCACTTATCACCCGCCACCACCCTCCCTGCACCTCGCTCCTCCCCTCGGCGGAGGACCCTCCCTCCAGCCTATTAGAGACGTTGTCTCCATTCCACCTGTCCAATGAGAGTCTCGAGAACGTTCCCCGCCCCGCGCCGTGCGTCAGGTTAAAGGCCCACGCCAGCCCCAAGCTGGTCACAGGCCATGTGGCGCTTCAGCGGTCGGCGGGGGCTGTGTGCTGTACAGCGACTGAGCTGTGGGTGAGACACTCCTGGTGGCAACAGCGATCGGGCAGGGGCGGGGCTGGTTTGAGAGACTTCAGAGTCTCTGCCATCTCTGGGCATGGGTGACAGCCTCTCTGGGGTTCCTGTACCTCCCGACTTCTTACTTGTGCCTCCAGTAACCCCTAAACTCTCTTCTGGGCTCCCCAAACCAAGTATTCCTATGTCCTACTTACATCAGAGGAGCRCTGCAGGGCCTGTAAATCTGTCCTTCTCTCTGTGGCATGGTACACCACACTTTACCCAAGAAGATGCTGTCCCACCTACCAGAGTTGGAGTGACACCGGTACTCCAAAGGGGAGCCAGGTCCAGGGCACTGTCCTGACCCACTTTCCCTTCTGGGACCTTCGGTGATCTCAGAGAGGGTGGGTGGTCCTGAGTGTGGGTTACCAAGACTGTTTGAAGTAAAGATAGGCTTTGATGCGGATTTTAACTGTGTAATAAAAAGTAATTTATGGCTCATTAGAAGATTTGCGCCGACTCGTTTGTGTTACAAGGCATCCTTTAGGGCTCCAAGACAAGCTGCTGTTTTGTGTAAAGTTGTGCCTCCTGGAGTCGAACATTGTGTGGGGACTCGAGTTATGGAAAAAAGTAAAGGTGCTTTTAAAGAGTGTTTGGCTTTCATGCAGATCCAAACCCTTATTTCAGAGTGTAGCCAAGCCCCCGCTAGTCTAGATGAAGAGACATGGGGTACGTTTCTGTGAGAATGCGGGGTTCAGGAAGCGTTTGAACTTCAGAGCAGCAGTTTTATTTGTGTGTGTAGCTACTGGAATGTAGAGCGAGTGAGCCATCCTAGCTCTTCAGCACTATCATGCGTGGCCTCTCCTGGCAATCAACAACTGAACATCTATATCTAGTATTTTCTGTCTGTGAGGAAAACCAGTTGATTTTAGCATACCTCCCTGAGGCTGCCAGTGGTGTTTTTCCCCCCTTCTGCCCCTACAACTTTTAAAAGGGATATTTCTGAGATCTTAGCATAGAAAATGTCATGAAGCATACAGTTTGAGAAAAATAATTATTTTCAATGAGTCCATTAATACTAGGCCAGCCAGTCCTGACAAGATTGTAACTCTTTGTTTGGGGTAGTCATTTCCCCTAGACTTAAAATCTGTGTACAGCGCAGTCCTACAGAAAGTTTACCTGCTGACTTGATACCCTGGTCAACTGGAAAAGCTTAACTGGAAATGAGTCTTCAGAAATGTCCAGGACTTTGGACGATGTGGGATGCAGGTTTCTTTTCCTCTGTTGTCTTGCTCCTCGGGGATTATTTATATCATCACAAAGGTATTCCACCAAACAGCTTTCCACGAGACTCACTAACTTTGAGAACTTTCTTTAAACCCAGCAGGGGACCCCACAAACTGTGGAGGGGGAAGAGCGACCAAGCCTGTGCACGAGCCCTACAATATAAAGTGGGGGAGAAAATCCACGGCTTCACCGTAAACCAGGTACCCAGCCATCTGTCCCGCCATGTTCAGGGTCGACTAGAGACAGCAGTTCTTGCCCTTGTATTCCCAGGACCTGGTAAAGCCTCTTGGCACATGGTGGGTGCTCTAGACAGCCTACGATGAAATGACACTGAAGCCTGACTTGTACCCTTCAAAGCTTCAGTCCTGTCAGACATTAGGAACCGATACCCCCTCTCCAGGAGGGCCTCTAGATAGTCTAATACACTGGTATTTCTGTTACTGAACCTCATCTTTCATTGTGATCAGTACAGATGCTATTTGCTGTCCCTAGGTCTGCTCATTCACATTTGGTCATCAAGTTGCCTTAGATGGACATAGAACTTTGTTTAACCTATTTTATCTTGTAATTGTAAGGAAGAGACAGTAGGCCAGTATTTACTTGATTTATGTTGAAAATGGGTTTTGTTGGCTCTTTTGCTTGTTTTTTTTACCTTTAGATTAAAACTTTTACATTACTTTTCATTTAGCGTAATTATTGAAACACTGGTATATGTCCATGAGTTCAGGGTTATTTTTAAATATTTAGCAAGTTCATGGCCAGCCTTGGACACCCTGTCTTCAACACAGACACACACACACAAAAGAAAAGTCAACACTTCAAATTTTTGGTCACAGGCTTTGTATTGTGCTGGGTGCTTTAACAAATACAAGAAGGCAGGGCCTTGAAGCTAGAAGTCCTTGTGCAGCCATAGCAGATGGCAGAATTTGATAAGCTTGTAGCAGTAAGCAAGGTCACTGACTGGGAGATGAGTCACGGAAGTGGGTGAGCGTGTCCTGCACTCTCTGAAAGGCTATACAGAGGAATTGAAGTTTGTGGTGTGGGTCTCTGGTATTGAAGACCTTGTTCAGAATGATGCGCTCTTTTCCTGATGTTTCAAACTAAAGAGAAACTTGAAAGAAGTGATAAATCTTGTTTGCCCAGTTAGAAAGCCGTTGTTAGACAGGTGTCACATTATCTCCTGGTTTTAAGGACACTGACCATCTATCTAAGTAAAGCCAGAAACATTAAACCAGCTATAATTACACAAGTGTCAACAGCCCCCTTTATTTTGTCATTTGTGTGTCGGGGTCCCTAAGACTCAGGAGACTTGATTCATATTATATCTCCATCTGGAACTTCCGGTAGAGACGTGGGCAAGTTATGTACATGGTCTCCGAGAAAAGAGAATGATAACGGTATAGTTATCATATGCATGGTTGAAGAGAAGAGGAGCAGCTGACATGAACGTGTGGCAGGATAGTGTGTGTGTGTGTGTGTGTGTGTGTGTGTCTTTGTGTGTGTGTCCCTGTAGGTGCCAGAGGTCTTCCTTAGGGGTCATCCTCAATCACACTATTATTATTTTTTTTTTTTTTTTGAGGCAGGTTTCCATGTAGCCCTGGGTAAACTCAAACACTCACTGTAACCAAGTTGAAAGACAACTTTCAGTTTCTCCTGTCTTCCCACCTCCATCTCCCGGGCCCTGGGATTACATGTGTGCCACCACATTGTGCTTTTTATGGTGCTGAGATTGGAACTCAGGGCTTTGTGTTCTTCAGACCCCCTGCCAACTGGGTTGGAGCCACAGCCTTGAGAAAGGATCTCTCACGAAACCTGGAGCTTGCTGACTCTGTTAGGTTAACTGCTGGCCAGTGAACTGCACGAATATTCCTGTCTCTGCTTCCTTGGTGCTGTGATTATAGACACACCCACCCTATTGTATCTGGATTTCTGTTGATCCCGGGGTTCAAACTTAGGTCCTCTTGTGTGTTCAGCAAACATTTTACTGACTTYTCTATCTCCCTGGCCCCCAGAACTTTTTAGCGTATATTAAGAATGCTAGAGATTTACTCAAGTATGAGGTCATTGCTCCATCTATCTCTTCCACTGTTCTCTTCCTGTAGACTAAGGGCTATTCATTTTTATTGCAGGCATTTGTCATAGTTSAGCGGAAGGACCATAGCCATGGGGTGGATCTTAGGCACGTAGACACCAGGTGGATCCTAAGAGTGTAGACACCAGGTGGATCTTAGGCACGTAGAYACCAGGTGGATCTTAGGCACGTAGACACCAGGTGGATCTTTGCTCAGTGGTCATTAACTTTGAGCCCCAGCTTTTCTCATCTATAAATGAGGGGGAGGTTGACAATGTGTTCCTTGCAGTTTGCATGAGACAAGCTTGGAAGACTAGGTAATTAGACAGGGTGTGGTAGTACACACTTTTAATCCTGGCACTTGGGAGGCAGAGGCAGGCGGATCTCTGTGAGTTTGAGGCCAGCCTGGTCTACAAAGCAAGGACAGCCAGGGATATTATTTTAAAAAAAAACAAAAACAAAAAAAAAAAACTGTCTCGAAAAAGCAATTAAGACCCATATTAGCACATACTCTTATTAGCCTTTAATTGAGTCTTAATTTCCTTGTCTGTGAGGTCAGGAATTTGGATAAGATGGTCTGTCCCTGCCAGGTTTCCTGGCGTCTAGTTTAACACCAGACAGTTCTTTACCAGAAAAAAATAACTTGGTGAAATACTTGAAAGAGGACCCAASTTGKATCCTCAGAACTCATGTTAGAATAAAACAAAACAAAGAAACAAAAATCAATAAAGAGCCAAGAATTTTGTATCGTGTGCCTTCAATCTAACAGAAGAGGTAGGGACAGGAATTGGTGGATTCCTGATGCTCGCTAGCTCAGCCTATTACTGCGCAAGTGCCGGACCAGGGAGCATGCGCACACACGAGAAGCTGGTGCTCCTGTCTTGCGTGCTGAGAGAGCCGTGCTGCGCTGCAGACGTCAGCTCAGTGTCCGTCTCCCTCAGGTCACGCCTGTCCCCGAACTRTTCCTGACAGCGGTGAAGCTCAGCCATGACAGCACAGGAGCCAGATACCTGCACCTGGCGAGGGAAGACAAGAATAACTTGTTCAGGTGTGTGCTCCGTCTACAAGCATGTTCTTCAGTGTCCCCATCTGACAGAGCTGCGCGCGTCCCAAAATGAAAGGAGAAACATGCCTTGCCGGGCAGCTCCCCCATAAACTTGGTACTAGGGAGGCGGGAGCAGGAGGATTGCTGCAAGTTCTAGGCGGTGCTAGGCCACATAGCAAGAGTGGGCCAGAGTAAGCTAGAGTTCGAGAATATTTCCACTTCTCCCTCTCTTCCCAAAGAGGAAGATCTATGAATTCATCTGAAGATTCTTTCATGTAGATACACTGAAATTTGACAGTATGACCCGGTGATTCATTCATGATAGATGCATTTTATTAAAAGATTG
>BDUI01006481.1:10343-23479 GCA_002335545.1 Apodemus speciosus
GAGAGAGAGAGAGAGAGAGAGAGAGAGAGAGAGAGAGAGAGAGAGAGAGAGAGACCCACACAGGAGACAAAATAGTGTTTGATTTCATTAATCTCCTAATTATATTATGCCATTGCTTTTGTTTTTAAACATAAAGTGGCTTCCATCATGAGTGAGCCAGGAGGAGAGATAAGCAGATTTACTGATGTATTCTTCTTTTCTATATATGTTATTATTTAAAAGAATTGATCAACAACAGTAAGCAATTCTTTGACTGTCCAGAGTGAACTCCTGCTGTTTAGAGGGGCACAGCCATTTCAGACAACGTCAGTGCCTCAGTCCAAAGGGAAAGGCAAAGCCTGGGTGACCTCAGAGGAAGGGCAAAGCTGTCTTCCGGTCCAAGCGCTAATGTTCACAGTGTGTGAACACTGTATAGATATGGTCTGAAGACATATTCTGTAAAGCTGATCCTTCTGCGATGAGCCAACTTTGCCTCTTTGTCCAGCTGTATACATTGACTGCTTTCTTTTTATCTCTATGCTATAGGCACCCCCTTTCTGTCAGCTGTGTGCAATAGCCCTGCCCCTTTGTCCAACTGTATGTGATAAGCATACCGAGTTTCTGGGTGCTGTAGCTTCTCCATCAGAGAGTCCAAATCACCTGGTCCCACCTTTTTTGCATGTGTGCCTTTCTGTTGTTTCTTTGGCTGCCATTTCTTCATTCCTTGGCTGCTCTGAGCTGTGCAGGGACTCAGAAACTGTTATTTAGAAAAAGTTTTGTGCATGAATCAATATGATATTTAGCTTAGTAAGTATTGAAAATCATTTCACTGTTGTCACTAATTGCTTTGATATTCTGCAAAAGTACAAAGTGTCAGCTATTTATTAGTAAATCTGTTTTTCTAGCAGGGGGCACATCCTTACTGCTTATCATGGACCAGAAGTTAAAAAAATACCAGATTCCCTGAATAGATTGTGTAATAAAAGACTCTGTCAGTGYGTGGCATATCTGTTGATTAAAAAGCAGGTAACAGAATGTACCAGAAGGACAACATGCACACAATTCTTCCAAAGCCCTCATTGCCAGTGATCACTCTTACATGGATTAAACGCTGTCAGATATAATTATTTACCAAGTTCTTGTAAAATGRAGAAATTTAAAATTAAGAAGAGATGTTTGATAGATTGTCAAAGAAAAGTCACTGGACCAGGCTTGCATAGAATCTGTGAGATTAACTAGATAAAGCACATTAGTGAATTTTACTGGAACGATTAAAGTGTGATGGCAAGGCAAAGTAGGCTTAGCATCTCTTTCATATAGTAGTAAGTGATAGGGAAAACAGAACTCTGGCCTCCACTTTTGTCCTGGCATTTCTAGGGACACAGGCTACCCCTGCAAGCCATTCTAGAAAAACATTATTGATTCTCCAAAGAATGATAGGAGCCTTTACTCTATCCATGCCATCTTATTTCCAAATCTGGTATAGTATGTACATATCTTGATACATAAATTGGGCACCACCTAGAAAAACATAGCTATAATCTCCTGAAGTGAGCACTGCACCAGTTTATTCTAGTTCCTGAAATAATTACCATCTTGTATGGAAAACCTGGGGGCAAAATCCTCCATGTATTGCTATTATCCTTGGTCTTACTGCTTTGACTGTTCTTGATGGTCAATTTCACTACATCTGGAATTAACCAAAACCCAAATGAGTACAATTGTGAGGAATTTTCTCTTAATTAAATTATTAGATGTGGAAAACCTAGTTCTAGTCCACATCACTGATGTGAGGAGATATTCCTTTAATCCAGAACTTTCGAGGTGAAAGGATCTACCTTTACCCTGGACCATAGTTTCTGCTGCCAGCCTGTATAAAAGGCGTGGAAGAAATAAGCTATTTTTTTTTTTGCCTGCTTGCTCTTGTTCTTACTAGCAAGCCCATGTGTTTACTGCCATTGAAGCCTACATCTTTGGGATTCCAGCTGAGACATTCAGCCTTGCAGACTAAATGACTACTGGACCTTCCATTGATATATAGCTATTATTGGATTAGCTGGACTACACAGTCTGGAAGCCATTTTAATAAATCCTCTTTCTATATTTATTTATTCTATAAGTTCTATTCCTCTAGAGAACCCCAACTAATATACTTATTTAAGGATGTGTTTAAAGATCTGCCCAATTAAAGACAAGTATGAGGTAGCTCTTATGGACCATGCCCTCTTCAGATACCCTCAACATGCTTGTTGAGTCTCCAGTGAGTCTAAACAGATAACAATACACTTACCTCCAAAAAATCTAAATAAACAAAGTTTTCTAAACATAGGCCTTGAATGCTTAATTCTATGAACCATGGAAGGGAGAAGGATACAAAGTAACTTCTGTTCTTATTAAGCTGCATGGCTAACGAACCAACATACATTCAGTGTGCCAATTAAGAAACATAGTATGTTACTTGAGGTTTCTAAAAAAGACAATTGACACAGTGGGCTTAAAGAAGGAGCTTGGTAAAGTTATGCAGCTAAAGGTACTTCAGGGAAAGAGAACTATAAGAATCAAGAAGATGGCCTGGAGAGATGGCTCAGTGGTTAAGAGTACTGACTGCTCTTCCAAAGGTCCTGAGTTCAATTCCCAGCAACCACATGGTGGCTTACAACTATCTATAATGGGATCTGATGTCCTCTTCTGGTATGTGACAGTGTATTCACATACATAAAATAAATAAAAGGAGCAAATATGTCCAAAACTCATAAAAAAATCAAGAAGTTATTAGATAACCTAGCCAGTTGTCAATACTGCAGAAGAGGAAAGTAGCTTTCACTGTGCCTTCTATTTCTCCCATACTTACTACTATTCCCACTCCAGCCTGTTTCATTTATTTTTCTTTTCCATAGCAATTTGCATTCATGTAATCTTATKGAATGTATAAATGTCTCTATACATTTCCTCACTGGATCTTCTGGACACCATCTGTGGTATCACAGTATAGGYAATCACTATGAGAATGTACTTGAATGATGATTTTCCCAACTTCCCCTTATAATCTCATTCTACATGCAATAGGAGAGAAGTTAATCTATTGTACATCATGAATATTTTGGAGCATGAGACTTAATTGCCTAGCTAAGAAGTGATAGCCATTCAGAAAATATATTTCCCCTTTGTTCTGGACATAAACATAGCCTATATTATTATTTCTCCCTAGAAGAGTGATAAGACTAAGTGACTAAGTTCTACCCAGAAAATATGCAGAATTGATGGGTGCCATGTCTTAATCTGCTAAGGGATATCTTCACTCATTCTCCTGTATCCACTTCCACACTTCCTGGTAGAGATCCAAGAGCTCTGAAAACATAACAACACTGGCCAAAAAAAAATGGAAAGATCTTGAATCCTCAAAATAGCATCAATATCTCTGTTAAATATCATTATTGATTTGTAATGCAAGCATTAATGCATGAAACATGTCAGGGTTGCTTCTTAAGCTGATTGAACTGTCTTCATTAATATAGTAGATATAGTAGTAGACAGGGGTCACTGTTTTCTGGGTTCACTGCTAAAGGAGATTTACTCAGGAAAAAAAGCTTACCAAGGTAGAATGGCTAGTGAATGATGAAATTCCACTTGACTTCAGTTTCATTCTTTCTAGAGCCCCTGCTTGCTCTCATAATTGAGAATTGACTCTGCCCCATAAAAGGAAGGATTAAGGCCAACACATAAGCTCTGATCCCTTTTACTGGCCGGTGGTTGTGTGAGTATAACTGGTTGAATATACATTGGCAATATATAAAACATACAAAGTCCTATGATTTTGATCTCTTCAAAAGCTGACTGAAGGGCCGAAGATACGCCTCAGTGGTTTAGAGAACGTGCTGTTCTTATAGAGTAGCCAANTTTTTTTTTGCCTGCTTGCTCTTGTTCTTACTAGCAAGCCCATGTGTTTACTGCCATTGAAGCCTACATCTTTGGGATTCCAGCTGAGACATTCAGCCTTGCAGACTAAATGACTACTGGACCTTCCATTGATATATAGCTATTATTGGATTAGCTGGACTACACAGTCTGGAAGCCATTTTAATAAATCCTCTTTCTATATTTATTTATTCTATAAGTTCTATTCCTCTAGAGAACCCCAACTAATATACTTATTTAAGGATGTGTTTAAAGATCTGCCCAATTAAAGACAAGTATGAGGTAGCTCTTATGGACCATGCCCTCTTCAGATACCCTCAACATGCTTGTTGAGTCTCCAGTGAGTCTAAACAGATAACAATACACTTACCTCCAAAAAATCTAAATAAACAAAGTTTTCTAAACATAGGCCTTGAATGCTTAATTCTATGAACCATGGAAGGGAGAAGGATACAAAGTAACTTCTGTTCTTATTAAGCTGCATGGCTAACGAACCAACATACATTCAGTGTGCCAATTAAGAAACATAGTATGTTACTTGAGGTTTCTAAAAAAGACAATTGACACAGTGGGCTTAAAGAAGGAGCTTGGTAAAGTTATGCAGCTAAAGGTACTTCAGGGAAAGAGAACTATAAGAATCAAGAAGATGGCCTGGAGAGATGGCTCAGTGGTTAAGAGTACTGACTGCTCTTCCAAAGGTCCTGAGTTCAATTCCCAGCAACCACATGGTGGCTTACAACTATCTATAATGGGATCTGATGTCCTCTTCTGGTATGTGACAGTGTATTCACATACATAAAATAAATAAAAGGAGCAAATATGTCCAAAACTCATAAAAAAATCAAGAAGTTATTAGATAACCTAGCCAGTTGTCAATACTGCAGAAGAGGAAAGTAGCTTTCACTGTGCCTTCTATTTCTCCCATACTTACTACTATTCCCACTCCAGCCTGTTTCATTTATTTTTCTTTTCCATAGCAATTTGCATTCATGTAATCTTATKGAATGTATAAATGTCTCTATACATTTCCTCACTGGATCTTCTGGACACCATCTGTGGTATCACAGTATAGGYAATCACTATGAGAATGTACTTGAATGATGATTTTCCCAACTTCCCCTTATAATCTCATTCTACATGCAATAGGAGAGAAGTTAATCTATTGTACATCATGAATATTTTGGAGCATGAGACTTAATTGCCTAGCTAAGAAGTGATAGCCATTCAGAAAATATATTTCCCCTTTGTTCTGGACATAAACATAGCCTATATTATTATTTCTCCCTAGAAGAGTGATAAGACTAAGTGACTAAGTTCTACCCAGAAAATATGCAGAATTGATGGGTGCCATGTCTTAATCTGCTAAGGGATATCTTCACTCATTCTCCTGTATCCACTTCCACACTTCCTGGTAGAGATCCAAGAGCTCTGAAAACATAACAACACTGGCCAAAAAAAAATGGAAAGATCTTGAATCCTCAAAATAGCATCAATATCTCTGTTAAATATCATTATTGATTTGTAATGCAAGCATTAATGCATGAAACATGTCAGGGTTGCTTCTTAAGCTGATTGAACTGTCTTCATTAATATAGTAGATATAGTAGTAGACAGGGGTCACTGTTTTCTGGGTTCACTGCTAAAGGAGATTTACTCAGGAAAAAAAGCTTACCAAGGTAGAATGGCTAGTGAATGATGAAATTCCACTTGACTTCAGTTTCATTCTTTCTAGAGCCCCTGCTTGCTCTCATAATTGAGAATTGACTCTGCCCCATAAAAGGAAGGATTAAGGCCAACACATAAGCTCTGATCCCTTTTACTGGCCGGTGGTTGTGTGAGTATAACTGGTTGAATATACATTGGCAATATATAAAACATACAAAGTCCTATGATTTTGATCTCTTCAAAAGCTGACTGAAGGGCCGAAGATACGCCTCAGTGGTTTAGAGAACGTGCTGTTCTTATAGAGTAGCCAARTATAGTTCTCAGTACCCACAATGGGCAGCTCACAGTCACCTGTAATTCCTTCTCCTGATGATCCAACATCCTCTTCTTGGCTCCTGTACTCTCGTGCATATATCCACATGCAAATATGTACAGAATCAATGCCCATGCATAGAAATAAAAATTAAGATAAATATTTAATTAGCGGCTGGGTAAGCATTTGTGTCTTTGATTRTAGCTAACAGATTAACCTAATTCCCATTCCTTCTCACATCCACATTCAGTCCTACTAAGGACCCTTTTTTGTTTAATTTTTTGTTTTTGTTTTTGTCACTGTTATTTTTTCTTACAACTCTTACTCAGAGCATGTTCTACAGATCAGAAAAATGATTATCCAAGGATAGGTACTGGAAATACAATTTGGCATATAATTCTAGAATAGAAATTTGCATTATGGCATGATCTCCATGAAATTCTCATTCATAAAAAATTTTGAAGAATGTGGGACATGGATGTCAATACACACTGAGATTTGATTACCTGAACTAGTGTACCTTAAACAATTGTGTTTCTTTTCACCTTAATCCTCTTTATCTCTGCATTGCATCAACTGACCATAGTTTACTAGCTGAAATATACTGATATGACAAAGATTTACTTGGATTCATATGTAGCAGGACTCATATTTAATATATCAAATGATCTGGCTATCCAAGACTGAGAATCCACAACTACAAACAAGTGTCAGGACTTGTAATGTATCTGGGCACTTTGGGAGACATATCCAGGTCATACAGAGAAATTAATTCCTTAGTTTATAAAGGGTTCAGTATATACACTTTATATACTGAATCGGATTCTCTGGGAAGTGAGGCCTCAATTAGTCAAGCTATGCAATGCATAGGAGAGTAAAACTGGTAGCATAGGTGGTTATCCTTAGAGGTGCTTTTTATGAGCACCAATTTCAAGCAGCTTGGAAGCTGGTTAACTAATATTTAGTAATTCTGTTCTATCATAGAACTTATTTTCTTCTTTTACTATTGCAGCAAAGAAAAGTAGTAATGCCAACACTTTAAGCAGAAGACTGTGCCAYTAGCCTCATATAAAAAGCCTCAAGTAAAGGAGTAATGAGTCAAAGCATATTTTCTCAACCTCTGTTTGTTATTGATCCCTGAGCATCTGGCCCTGAGAAACAAGCAGTGGTATAGTGCTCASAGGTAGCAGTGCAAGGGAACTCCACCAGCTGTGGTCTTTGAGCTTGGTGACCCAAATGCTTTTATAGGTCCAATTTATAGTCTCTGGAGCTGAAAATCAAATACTTAAAATAACCCATACACCTATTGATAGTTAACTTTAAAGTGTGTAGTTTTGTGGTCTAACAACTAATCGTAAGAAGTTTTTAGTGATATCATGGAGGTTGATGGGAAGGACTGTGGGTAATTGGGATGGATGGCAGGTTTTGAAGACTTGCCCTATCCCTCATTGTTCTTTGAGCTTTAAGAAGTTGCTTAATTGATCTGTCTGTCTGTCCGTTCGTCCATCCATCCATCCATCTATGTTTCCTTGCCTGAATTTAGCCAGTTTTTATGACACAAAAAGTGACCAGGAGAAGAAAGACAGCAATACATGGTCACCAGGGAAAAGTCAGTCCCTGTCTTTTATACTTAATATAATATCATCATCCTCAGTAGGCAAGGGCACAAAGGAGTTAAGGTAAATCTGTCCTAATCTCTCTATTCTTTTACTCAAAAAACATACCTTGCAGGAGTTGGCAGCTACTCCTTATGATGACAATTGTACCATACAGGGGTGTTCTGGGTCACTAGATATAGAAGGGAAGCAGTCATTGACCAACTAGTGTTGTGAATATGTGAATATATATATATGTATATATATATACATATATATATATTACTAGTAAACCAACTCTCTTAAGGCTTTCAGACTGAATTTTCTCATGGTCAAAGTTATGCAAGGTCATCCAACACACAAAAACAAAATGTCTCCAAATGTCTTTCTCAGTCCCTGATATTGGGAGTTCTGCACAACCACCCCCCACTGCCCCAGTGATCAGCATTTGGGTGATAAGGAATGATCTCTCAGTTGTCAACTATCATGACTCAAATACTACTTATGACTTACAGTGTCTTGTGCAGGGTCTGATATCCCATCTCCTATTTTCCTCTCCTGTTGTCCAATCATTTGTTAATGATACCAAAGTGTAACACACTTACAGGGTGTTGTGTCCCCTTCAAATCTTTTCAGAACTGATTTAATACCATTTTACGGGCCTGTGCAACTCATCTGAACCTTTAAATCATTTTCTTCTACCCAGCTTAAAGCCTTTCAATTCTACACCTTCACTGATAAGGCTTAACATTATAACAGCTTAAGTCGTTCTTGCTCTTAGCCATGTATGGGCAGAAATCACTGTCATATAAGTTGCCGGTATTTATCAAAAGATGCTTTTTTTAAGGACACCACAGAGTACTAAAACAACCAGCATTTACCATTCCATTTTCATATTTAGAAAGAGTCTTTGAACAGGAAATAGTAATTATAGGCAAGTTAGCTGTGACTAACTCCCAGTACATTTTCAGTGGCATTATTTTCAGAATAACCCATACTGCACAAGTATTATAATCCTGTTCTTCAAACCCAAACATTGAAAAACAAACAAGAGTCTTTTATATTATTCATTGCTTCCAAAACAAAGTCAAATATTTTACATTTCCCTGAAAGTTGTCATCTTCCCAGTTTATTTCTTTTCCACAAAGCCAATATTTTTCGTTTCCCAGTAGCTGTCTTTCCAGTTTTGTCTTTTAAGCATGTCAGTCATAATTCATTTCTCATCTTTTCTCAACACTCTAACTGGTGCTGTATAATTATTGTGGCTTCACCTATAGCCCTATTCTCTGAGAGTGACTTTATATCGCGTTCCTTAGCAGAGCTTTTACTGGCCCTAGTGTAATAATGCTCACATAGCAGATACTTGTTCAGTATTTTCTTTGGTATGACTGTGTGCATGGCCAAAAGAAATTTCAAATATACACTAGAAGTGTGTCTTCCCTTGTGTCTGGGTGTGAATAGCAGTTTGAAATACCCCTGCCCTCTGGTGTGCTTGAGCATTTGTTCCCAGGGCACGATGGTGGTTGCAGATTGTGGAACCTTTGAAAGGATGGGGCCTCCCTGGAAGAAGCGAGTCACTGAGGCGTTATAGCCTTCCCCTACTTTCTGTCTGCTTCCTGCTTTTTGACATCAGAAGTCATGGGGCCTGCCCGGCAAGCTGCTGCTAACACACTTTTCTCCACCACAATGGACTTGCAGCTCCTTGGAATTAGAAAGCTGGAGTAAGCTTCCCTTAGGTTGCTTCTTGCCCAGTACTGGGTCTCAGCAACAAGAAACAAACGTAATTGTCGCAGTTTGATAGGCAGACTTCTAGATGGCCTGACATCTCCTAACATTCATGCTTCTCTATGGGACACTTTATAGTCAGTGAGATTTAGAAAGGCAACTAYAGGCAAGKGATCATATGTGACATGATATTGCAGTATTCCTCCTTTTCTGATAACATTCAGAAGCAGAATGCCATGTTAGCAACAACATGGTAAGGAGCTTTAAATGATTCCTCGATACTGCAGACAGTTTCCTACGAATTTCCTGGGAGCAATGGAAACTCCCAGTCCAACAAACACAATGAATTGCATTTTCCCAACACCCGCATGAATAGATGTGAAAACGAATTCTTTCTGGGAGTATCAGATAAGACTAATGCCTCAACAGGTATCCTGGTTGGGACCATGTGGTACACCCAAAGAAGCACAGAGATCATGTATTCTTAGAACTTTGCCTCAAACTCTGAGAAGATAAAATTGGGTTTATTTTAGCTGCTGAATTTGTAATCTGATTGTTAAATGGCGATAGAAAACTGATACAGTAATTAATTCATGGAATATTGGTCTCCATATATTTGTAAAACATTAGAAAAATCATTCCTACTTTACTGATGAGTATTTTTTTAAATATTAAAGCAGGAAGATGAGTCATACTAGCACTTTAAAATGCATAAACACTGGGTAAGCGTTCTATTTTAAGGGAAACTCTACAAATAAATCCAGTTTTATTCATCTGATGACACTGTGAGGGAAGTATTCTTATCTGAATTTTTGTAACTATGGAAACCACTATACCTATTTTACAGATAAAGAATCTGAACATCATGTCAGGAACTTAAGTGAGAAAGCAGTCTAGGTTATATGGGGGCAATGTTGTCAATGCACAAACAATGCATTAGGAACGGTGTGTGTTCTGTTGACTGCTAGTCCAAGGCAGCTTACTAATGACATGTGCAGTCCTCACCTATGGACRCTTCTTTGTAGAAGCCAACTAGCCACCTTCAGCCTTTTAAAATGGTAGTAGTTTGGATTTTTAACATGATGTAGGGGATCAAACCCAGGGCCTCTCCCATGCTAGGCAAGTACTCACCTGCAGAGTTATTCAATCAGGCCTTACATTACTTAGGTTTAATGAAGTAAGCTCATTTTATCAAAACACTGCCATAAGTGCTGTCTCTCTTKATAAGTTGTTTCAGTAACAAACATCCAGTGCTTACTATTTTTTTAAGCCATCTTCTAAGCATGTAATACATAAAATCTCAATTAACAGGAAATCATGGGGCTGGAGAAATGGCTTTATGGTTGAGAGCACTGGCTATTCTTCTAGTGGCTAAGGTTTTTTTTTTAACACAATATTGACACAGTGGCTTACAACCATTTGCTGCCCCTCTGACCTCTGTGGGCACCATGCATGCACATGATACACAGATATAGATATGTGCAAAGAATTTATACATAAAAGATTTTTAAGTTAAAAATAAAGAAATGAGGTTKTTTGTTTGTTTGTTTGTTTGTTTTGAGACAGTGTTTCATATACATTAGGCTGGCCTCCAACTCACTAAGTAGCCAAGTATGGATTTAAGCTTTTCATCCTTTTATGTACACCCCTGGAATGGGGGATTATCAGGCATGTTCATCATGCCCTGTTTGCATGATGCTGGAGATCAAACCTAGGGCTTTATGAGTGCTAGGCGATGTCTTACCAACTGAGCTACACCCCAGCCCTAAAACTCTTTTCTTTAAAGATTTGTTTTATTACCTGTGTGCTCGAGTGAGTTCGGGCACAAGGAGGTATCAGATCTTTTGGAGCCAGAGTTAAAGGATGTGCTGAGGTGCCTGATGTGAGTGCTGGAGTCTGAACTCAGGTCCTCTGAAAAAGCAGTACATACTGTTAACTGCAGAGCCATCTCTCCATCTTCTCCGGCTCCATTAACATTAAGTGCCAGTCTTTTACAATAAAAAAATTTGGGATTTTTAAAACAACTCAGGAAACTTAATTTTTGTTAACTATGATAAGAGCTAGTAAGATCATTTCTGAGCATTGAAAAATCATAGAATAGTTTATACAGAGATCATGCGAGTCCTCCATGTCCTGCCTGGTCTAAGTAAATGGGAGGGATCTTTAGGGACCTTAGTCCTTCACTCTCTTTTGTGGTCACCCCAGCACTTATTGTGTCATTCTCTTAGCAAGTAGAGATAAAGGAAAATGAAGCAGGCCTGGTTCTGTTGCTCTCTCTGTATATCCTTTACTTATTGGTTGATTTGAAAGTATATCAATTTATTCCCTCCCTTTTGAGCTAAAAGAAAATGATGATGTCAGGTAWTGGACAAAGTTCAGATGAACAGGAACATATATGAAATGAGTTCTACATCTAAGAATTGAGTTCTGATCTAAATGAGGAAGGAACGGGCATCTTTATTTGAGTATCAGGTCTAAATTGAACTCTTCTATCCATTATTCTCAAAACAGTTGATACTTTGATACATGTGTGTCTGTGTATACATACAGTTCTTAATCACTTGGGTTATACAGGACAAGACTGATTACTAATTGGTTCCCAGATTTGCCAATACTGCCTTTCACCTCTTCAGGACCCTGTGTTTTTCTCTTTGGGGTTGGGGTTTATTTATTCAACATTTTTTTGAAAGCATGTAAAAGTGAGTTGCAGATTTGTGTCACTCTATATCCTAAACCCAATTCTATACCCACTGCCTCCAGCTTTCAGTTTATAAAACATTCCTCATGGACTGCCCAATTATATCTTGAAATTAACCACTTTGTTTCTTAACTGTGAACATCAATAGACAACCTGTCAAGCCTTGGAGCCCCCAGCCTGTTCCTGAGAGGCTCTTGATGGGCATCAGTATTTGTACTTTTAACCAGTGCCTAGTGTGATTTTATGATAAAATTATATGATTCTTTTGATGCAATAAACTGTCTGGTTTAAGCAGATGAGAATACCTGAGAGTATTCCTTGATAGTCATTCCCTGCCCCTCCCTCCCCCCACGAGAAGCACACTAGAACTCTTGCCTGCAGCTATCTCTGGTGTCAGTGAGACTTATACTCTAAAGCATGTGTGTGTGTGTGTGTGTGTGTGTGTGTGTGTGTGTGTGTGTGCACGCGTGCAGGTGGCAAGTGTGTGTGTGTCTGTGAGTATGTTTGCATGTGAGGCATACATGTGCATACCATAATTAAACATGTCTTGGGTACTTTTAAAAATGTATTATGTGGTAACCAAAAAGCTGTCTAATTGGCCTTAAGGTCCATGTAAAAGGTGGGACATCGTGGTTAAATCTATTAATCTATCCAAACATCTGTGGCTAGGAAGGGCATGGATTTGAGACAAGAATCTGCTATTGTCACTCCCTTAAATCAGTATAATTGCAGACTGACTGCATTTTAAATACTGATCCTTGTACCCACACGAGTGTAGTTCTCACCTCCTTGAAGAGGCCTTTTTTAACACAGTGTGTATAAATCATTACAGAGTGCCACAGATGATAAAAGTGCAGAGAAAAATTGGCCATGGGGTGAGCGTGCCTGCTGGATGTAGCTGTAATGCCATTCACACACAGAAGGCTCAGGGGACATCATAGAAGAGGGGGTGGAAAGACTGTAAGAGCCAAGGAACAGGAAGTTTGCTACAAGACTGTATCTTCCAGATACAGCAGGAAAGTTACACCCGAATCTCAGTCAACACAGTTGCCTAAACAAGACCTGAAAGATGATAACACCAGCTGACATGCCAACATGGGTGAGGGAAACTTCGCAGGGCCCGACTCTGAGATAAAGTATATAATCTGACAGAGGCAGTATTAGACTTCCCCAGAGTTAAGTTCCCTCATTGGCTATCCAATGAGGTCAACAGTAAATGGATTCACCATGTTGTGTTTAATATATA
>BDUI01006481.1:32624-45053 GCA_002335545.1 Apodemus speciosus
GAAGTTTGGAGGGCTAGGCTTGGCTGAGACAGCCATGACATTCATTCTTTTAAGATAATTTTATTTTATTTTATTTCTAATTAAAGAGAGGCCATTTTATGAGGCTAGAAAATACTATCCTTTCCCAAGGCTGAAGGGATAATCACTTTCACCTTCAATTATGTATCTCCCTAAAGAAAGAACAACATTTGATGAACTCCAGGTGCATACCTTATAAAAGGAATCTTTCATTTTACCAACATGTGCCCTCTAAAAGTAATTTTCTTCAGTGTAAGGTGGGCTGCCAATTTTGTAGTGTTGCACTTGTGTGTGTGTGTGTGTGTGTGTGTGTGTGTGTGTGGAGGGATTGGGGGGAGGTGAGGAGAAAACTATTGTTTCTGCTTTACTTTTCAGCATTATAAAAGCTTATGTCTCCATTTCCCCCCAAAACATCTGTTAAACTACAAAGCTGACTCCAGCAAACAAAGGAACTTGAAAGAGAGACCAAATGCTCTGTCTCCAAGAAGACGTATTTAGCCTGGCTCTAATTGACATTCATACGCATTCAAAAGCAATTAAAGCCACACAAAAGCGACCCAGCACAGGAGGCTGCAGCTCCCCTGTTCTGAAGCATTTCAGAGTTCAATTTCAGGCAGAGAAGGCCCGCRGAGTCTGCTTCTATTAGTTGTATCTGGAACTCAGTAAGGCAGTAAACGACCTTCTCTGGCGCTATTTTTTACCCCTTTTGGTACATCCCAGAGAAAAATTAAAGAATTTTCTACTACCACAGAAATCATTCTAAAATTGTCTTCTCTTCTAGARGTTTTATAACATCCTCCTAAGCCTTTTATAGCACTTTTTACTGTCAAGAATTATTTGTCGGCTTGTGTATATTGTTCCATCTCCAAATTATAGCACTGATTCAAAAAAGATAGGGACAGTGGCTACCCTTTACATGCTGTAGATCTTAGTACCTTGCCCATCATTAATGTTCAATGAATAATGTTTAATACATACACATATAAGTGAGTGAATTTTCTCTTCCAGAATAATAGAAATTATAGTCCAGGCTTCCTGGAACATTAAGTTATAACAGTACACTTCAGTTTTCTTAATTTGCTCCTTGACAACAAAAGTTCTAGCTGTGGTACACTGATTTGTGATTTTTAATTTTGGTGTACATTATACTCCCTGCTTCAAGTTTAGCTGCTGATAACAATTCTTCCCGCTTTTGGTCTATCTGGAAATGCAAACGTAAATTTAGTGTTTATGTTCAAAAGTCATTTTTAAGTTTGTTATGCTATGACTTGTAAAACTAATGGAGGAGCTAGAAAGGCACCTTAGCATTAAAATGACTGGATGTTCTTCCAGGGAACTTGGGTTCAATTTCCAACACCCACACAGAAGCCCACAGCCTTTTATAACTCCAATTCCAGGGCATCCAACACTGTCTTCTGGCCCCTGAGAGTACCAGGCACACACATGGTACACAGACATACATTCAAGCAAAAATCTTATGCTTTGCACATTAAAAAAAAATGGTGAAAAGGAAGAAAGGAAGCTGAGATAAATTGCCCCTCAGACRAGCATTATTAGGAGAGCTGTAGCACCACTAGCACAGGCAGTAATTAATGGCTATCATGGATAGTGTGGTGTGAGTCCTGGAAAGAAACAACTTGGAGAAACAGAGGGGATTCCTTGCTCTTATAGGTCTGGGGACATGTGGGGGATTCCGCACTGTGTGACCTAGCCTACCACCTAAGAACAGTGGCAGGAATGTCTTACTGGTGGCTRCAAAGGGGCTGGATTTTCAGTTGTACATGGGTATGGGTAGGTGGGGGYATCGGGAATGGGAGTGGGGAGGYGGCTATWGTAGATGGGGAAGGAGARCACAAGATCACAGTCTGTCSTTTACCAACCTGTGTCTGGAAAGGGAGAGGCTGCGGCGGGAGAAGATAGTCCCAGAAGCTGGGGAATCTGGAGATCAGATTGTCTAAGAAACAAAAATRAAAATCAAATTAGATACTGTCAGCCTAATTTTCCATTCCAGTCCTCTTCTTATCTGATTGAGACAGATGATTCATTTGGTTAAGTGTTGACGACACAAGCATGGAAACCTAAGTTCAAACTCCAGAATCCATGTTTTAAAGGAAAACTAAAAAATAGATAGGTAGATAGATAGATAGATAGATAGATAGATAGATAGATAGATAGATAGGTAGATAGAGATCGATAGACAGATGAATAAAACAATCAATCAAAATCAAACAAAAGCCAGGTTCTTGATCAAGGCAGAGGAGAGAAAAGGGTATCCATTAGTTTTCTACCTTATTTCACAAGATAAACTTCTTATAGATATTGGGGTAAGGATGGAATGGACAAGGTTGCAGAAGCAGCCTAGAATCCTGGTGGGAGGTGATGTGTCTTAGGCATTCTAGAGAGCAGTCATTCAGAGACTGGCGGGAGGTAACACAAGTATCTATTGGCCACCCATAGCAATTTTGATCCTTGGGATAGACCAAGAGAACAAGTTAAGATTCCAAATATTCATAATAAGAGGGCTTGAATAAGGAAGAGCCCAGGTAACCTGGCTGTGTTACCAACTGAAGTCAAAGGCCAGACTTCTGACACATCAACAGGGAAGCAGCATCAGAGTCAAAGAACCAAAACCCTTGACCTGAAGACACATAAGGACAGGTACGTAGCCATCAAGGTAAAAGGCTTGTCTGTGACAAATATTCTTTCTCCACTATAGCTTCTGCAATGGCAGCTATTCAAATTTTGTAGAGATTTGAACCAATATATGGAGAAGGGAGAGAATAAAATTGGAGAGTTATTTTAAAAATCTGAATGCAGCTATGCTATAAACTGGAATTGAGAAGTGCTTAAATGGGAAGAAATTTACCTGAATGCAGCTTGATATCAGTTTTCTACCATGAGACAGAAATGGGATCTTAATGACAGAAATTATATTTGACTATAGAAAAATAAGTTACCTTTTTGCATATATCAGTTTGTGATTGTAAATTGGAATCCATTTTATATTCCTAGCAATTTAATTTCTTTTATGATTTCAATTCCTGATTATTTCTTTTTGAAAAAAAAATCTTCTGTCACTTATATGTATGTCTCCTGTCTTTTTCTGAAGCATTCATCATTCAACCAGTGTGGAGATAGCTGCTCGAACAACAGTGGAAAATCAAGAGGAAAAAGATTGCTTATTCACTGTAGTTACAGGTATTCCTCACCTCTGTCCCCCTTTCCTGCCATTGCTTAAGCTGTGTTTCTGTCACTTGAAACAATTTCTTCCTTCTACTGAATCAAATACTATTGATCAGGGTTTCGCTGGGATCACACCAATTCAGTGCAGTTTTCCTATTCTTCAAGGTCTTCGTATATGCCCCTCCCCTAAATGCTTGAAGGATGAGCAGTCTACACTTAAAAGAACTGAATTATAATCGCCAGTCCTCATTATTCACCTAATGATTTTTCTCTTTTATTATTAATTAGACTTTTAACTTCACAAAAGTCCTTATAAAACATTAAATAGAAAGTTTTGGTTAAGTGGATAAGAATCACCGATTCAGAATCAAAACGAAGAGGATCTATATCTTAAGGTGGTACTAGGCAATTCCAACCTCTTAGACAACTGCTTCCAAAAGATGCTACCCAAATAGACATATCCTGACCCATAGTAAGTCCAAAGATGTTTTGATCAATTTCTTTTTATTTATACACTAACTRTCATTTATTTATTTATTTTTGTTGTTGGTTTTGGAGATTTTTAAAAAATGTATTCTCTCATATATTATTATACCCCAGTCATAGTTACCCTCCCTCCTCTTCTCAGTTCCTCCCCATCTCCCTTCCTCCCTGACATCCATCCCTCCTCTGTTCCCCTTTAGAAAAGGGCAGGCCTCCCAGCGATATCAACCCATATCCAGTTGCAATAAGAGTAGGCACATTCCCTCGTATTAAGGCTGGTAAAGGCAACCCAGTAGGAAGAAATGGATCCCCAAAGCAGATAAAAGAGTTAGAGATGGCTCTGCTTCTGCTATTTGGAATCCCATAAGAACACCAAGCTACATAACCATAGATATATAGAGAGGGCCTAGGTCACACCCACATGGGCTCCCTGATTTTCACTTCAGTCTATGTGAGCCCCTGTGAACCCTGGTTAATTGATTTTGTGGGCCAACAATCCTTCCTCACCTTCTTCTGCAGGATTCCCTGAGCTTTGCCTAATGTTTGAGTGTGAGTCTCTGCTCCTTTCAGTTGTTGGATTAAGTCTCTCTAATGACAATCATGCTAGGCTCTGGTCTAAAAATATAGGGGAGTATCATTAGAAATGATTCCACTGACTTTTTTTAGTCACTCATATTTGGTTCTATCCTACGTCTCTGGGTTATCCAGCTTCTGGTTCCTGCCCTTTAGCCAATTTCAGGCATGGACTCCCTTTTGTAGCATGGGTTGCAAGTTAGACCAGTCGTTGCTTGGCCACTCCCACAATTTCTTTGCTGTCTTTACCCCAGCACTTCTTGAATGCAGGACAAATTGTAGACTGGAGGTTTTGTGGCTGAGTTGTCGTTTCAGTTCCTGCACTGGAAATGTTGCCTGGTTACAGAAGATGGTGGCTTCCATGGAAAGCAATAGTAGCTAGATGCCTGTACTATTGAACAGAGTTTACATCCATAGTTCATGTGACTTTTACCTTTGATTCTTACAAAGCCATATCAATTTACTAAATCTAGGCCTTGTCCCTTTCTAGTCTCTTCTCCCTAGTTATACAACTTGTGGGTGTTAGCTAGAAGGGAGCAAGGACATATTGAGACTAAAATCTCTTCATAGAATTGGGGCTATCAAATAATATTGACAATCCAGTTGCTAGGATCACAATCCCCAGGTATTAGGCTCTTTTCAGGGTGTCACATATTGAGCTGATTGGAATTGAAGAATGGGCAGTGTGTACTGGCTGATTTTGTGTGTCAACTTGACACAAGCTGGAGTTATCACAGAGAAAGGAGCCTCCCTTGAATAAATGCCTCCATGATATCCAGCTGTAAGGCATTTTCTCAATTATTGATCAAGGAGGGGAGGGCTCAACCCATTGTGGGTGGAACAATCCCTGGGCTGGTAGTCCTGGGTTCTATAAGAAAGGAAGCTGAGCAAGCCAGGGAAAGCAGTCCAGTAAGCAGCACCCCTCCATGACCTCTGCATCAGTTCCTTCCTCAGAGTTCCTTCGCTGTGTGAATTCCTGTCCTGAATTCATTTGATTATGAACAGCAATATGGAAGTGTAAGCTGAATAGACCCTTTCCTCCCCAACTTGCTTCTTGGTCATGATGTTTTGTGCAAGAATACAAATCCTGACTACGACAGGCAGATACACCTATGTATGGACAGAAAAGCTGGGAATTGGGTGGTCTGGGTTCTCTGATCGAGAAATTGAATCACTCTGGAAATGCAGAATTTATTATATGTAGTTGAACAGGGGGGTGGGGTTATCACATACAACTGAATCAAGGAAGCAGGTTTAGCTAATCTCTGTAGGAGCAATCTCTTCAGGGAAGCAGTTGTCAGGCCATACACATCAGAGAGGAGAAAGCTAGGGAGGATATTTTYAGCATATACTGTTATTATTTACACCAGCACCCCTTAGGAAGGCTCTGCCATCTCTCTGAGTCTCSTGGGGGAAGGCTTTCCCATTCCCTAGAGGCTGAAGCATTGAACTTCTTGACATAGCTGAGCCCATGTCAAATATACGCTCACTCAAGACTTAACTCATGCTCTACACTCAGGAGTATAAAAGTTGTGCTGAGGTTGAAGTTTGAAGACTAGAATGAAATATTATTTTCCTTCTGGTCTTTAACTTGAATCTCAGGCATTTGCTTCTCTTCTGGCCCATGACTTCTGATATTGTACCTATTTACTTAGTAATCATTTTTTGGTGTATGCAAATCAGATCATCTCTTAAGTCTCTTTTGGTAGAAATCTAGATGGATGATGGAGATGGATTTGTACCTATTGTTTTATCCATCAGTTCACCTCTTCCTTAATTTGGCAGGTCTGATGAAGAACTACATTTGTACATTTACAGATTCTTTGATGGTCCCACTTTATTATCGACTCTTCAAGTCTGAGATTTTGTTTATTAATGTTTGTTTGCTTTCTTCGCTGTCTTGTTCTTATTGCGACTGTCTTTTTTTCATTTCTTTTTGCATAGGTGGTAGTGACCAAATCCGTAGCATTTACTATACTCAGTACAATGCAATCGCTATTGTGTCTTTTGCTTGCTTGAGAAGGTCTACTAGCTATTGAGATAATACAGAAAGTGTTTTCCATTTTAAACTTCAGCCTTCCATTATATCTCTGTGGCCTGAGTCCTAAAATGTTCTGTCCTTCCTTTTCCATTACTTGCATCTGAAGAAGTTACTTATATCTGAAGGCATTTGTTCCCCTGTCTCACAATAATGCTGTGACAATTTGGACTGGCAGTGAGTGATGGCAAATAAAATCCCTCTTCAGTAGAGAGAGCTGTGGAATTCAAGCTGCTGGAATATGTTGGTAATCCCTTGATTAAATAGGCAAACTTGTATCAGAAAGTTAACATCTGAGAATGCTTCTGCCTCTCTATTACCTTGAACAAAGATGCGTGATAACACCAAAGGTAGTCAGAGACCTCACCAAGCAGTTTTTAACGAGTAGCCATGAACTCTGTAGGTGATCCAAACTCAATTATATACTCTTTACTGACATACATAGACATTGTACTCTTCTGGTAGACAGAATACCGCCCGTGTTGAATCCCTTATATTAAACTTCTCTGCTGAAACACATTTTTTATTCTCCTCCCTGAATTCTGTCTGGTGGATCCAAATGGTATTTGTGAACTTAGAAAATGTTCAAATCCTCAATGCTAAGATCCTGTTGGATTTCTCAAAAGAGGAGGTAAATTGTATCAGATCTCTACTATCTGGCATCCTCCTGTCCTGGCTCMGGCGACCATGGAGTAAAAGAGGTGKGCTATTTTTAGAATAACAATCAGAAAACTTCTTTGTTCTTGGCAAAAAAAAAAAAAAAAAAAGCTTTGATTCTGCTAGGAACTGAAAACCTGACTAACAGTTACTGAACTTTAAAGAAGGCATTGTCTGCACTGAGACTTGGTTCTGAGAAATGTGGGCTTAGGAAGCAAACTTAGGGTGGTATTAGGAAATCAGGATCCTTTTGTCTTTATGTCTAGCCATCTGCCCATGTAGGTTTTTTTGTGTGTCTGATCTGAAATTCATCACCTTTCCTTTCAGCAGAGAGGACAGTTGTGGGAGAATGGGTCCCACAGATTTCCCATACATTCTACCACTCAGAGATGAAGCAAAGTGCTTCCTTTGAAGCTGAAAAAAGAAAATGGGAAATTGAGTTTTTAGATATGTTTTTAGCTCTATAAGTAGAGGCTGGCAAGAGGGGAGGCAATTCCACCACTCATTATGCAGATACATGGATCCATTACAATGCATGGGTGCCCCATGGCAAACTGCTGCTCTCAGGCCCCACTCTGTAGCATTTATGTTACCGGTGCAATAGGCTGATTATGTATTGTTCATTTAAGTAGAGCCTTAAGTTCTTCATTATTTGCTTTCTATATTTGTACAGAAAGGAAATTTCATAAGTTCAAAGGGGGCAGAGAACAAAGCAGGCACATGCTAGCATACTTAGCCACCCATTCGGTAGCGTTTGAACTTTCCTGACGATCATTTAGCACGCAACAGCGATTCTCTTCTGTATTTTCACCACTTGCTACAAGGTCACCCTTGAAGAGCTACAAGGCAAAATTGCTGAAGTCTTTAGCACAGTGCCTTTACCCTCCTTCTTAATTAGCTGCTGGGAAGGAGTGGAATTGTTTTGCCATTCCTGTGTCCCCATTTAACTCATTGGGACTTGGCTCTGCTGGTGGAGAAAGGGCTGGGGACGGCTCTTGATGGCACAGTCTAATGAGGCTATCAGTAACATAGTRATGTGATTAGACCTTATAGCATCTCAGATATGTAAGGAGGCAACCTGCACAATGCCGTGAAAACCTAGAGCAAGAAAAGGGATTTAGTGATTGTGTTTTATTTAACTAAGATAAAAGTAGCAATCTTCCCATCAGGCACTATTTATGATTAATTAAGATAGATTTTGCAAAGCAATCTAAGCTCTTTGTGCTCAAATGGAGGCACGCTARCAAGAGAGGACATTCATGAAGCCCCATCCGAACAGTAATAAGCCTGGCCTCGGCCCCACCAGCTAAATTTCATCTCGGTGACATTCAAGGTTTGGCAGCCACCCCCAAGCCTCATCACAGATGCTAATAGCAAATCCACAGAAATGGGTGTAGGGAGTGCCAAGCCTTCAGCGATCATATCTGTTTAGAAACCTCTCTTCCAATTTTCTGGAGATTTGCTAAGGGTGGATGAACATATGAATGACATGTGTACAAATTTGAAGGAGAGGGAGGGAGAGATAGTATCACTACATTTCAAGGTGGGATTCAAAAAAAAAGTAAAAATAAAGTGTGGGAAGGCAAGGGAGGCTCCTGTCTTTATAGATAGAGAATTCATAGAAGGTCTCTGTTCAGAAGCATAAGTATACATTCATTAACACCTGTGAGCACCTATGGTCACCACTCAGAGGAGGATACAATGGTCACAAGAATGTGTTTTGAGCCACTGAACTCATTACTCAACAGAGTAAATGACAGTGGCAGTGTAGTAGCGACCTTCTTGCTTAAAAATAAATCCCTTTCATGGATCACACCTTTGAGTTTTTCAAGGGATTTCAACGGATCATGTTTACAAGTCAATCATTCATTTGTTAAGCCATGTCATTATTTACTGAAATAGAAATTACAGTCTTCTGGTGGACAGTGTACTTACTGCCTCTGTGTTGAAGTCCCTAGATTAAATCCCCTCTTTTGAGAGACACACTTCTTAGCCCATGTTAACCATTTTGAGGAAAATGCAAAAAAAGATTCCTTTGTCTAATATTTTTCAAAATACAGACAAGATTTCATTTTTTGAATGTATTTTCTATATATTTATTGATTAATAAGTATGTGCCACTTTGTTTAGTAAGGTTGGTGGATACACACTTGCTCTACTCTCATTTGTGTTGTGACAATCACCCTGACCAGAATCAACTCTGGGGCAGTGAGTTGGCTTATAAGCATTTGGCTTATAATTCTAGGTCATAATTAATCATCAAGGGGACCCAGAGAGGCAACCTTCTGAAGATAGGCCCTTGTGTTATTCTACACAACATTACCTCTGACCAAGAAGCTCATTCCATAGCCAAAGATGTATGGCAGGAACCATAACAGATACCACTTGCTGGATGATAGACAGGTTCCTGTTTAGCTCACTTTCTTCTATAGATCAGAACTACCTGACTAGAGGAAGCTGCCATCCACAGTTTSCTGAAAGCGCATGTGCCATGTAACAACTGAGACAACTCCACAGAGACATGTCTATAGACCAATCTGATCTAGGCAATTCTTCAATTGAGATTCTTTTCCTAGATAATTCTTTATTCCAAATGCACTGTTAAAGCTAACCAGGGCAACAGCAAGTATTTAGAAACACATGTTCTATCTGCATGAATTGCAAAATTATATTCTATTTATGTTTTGCTTTCATTACTGTTGTTATTATTTATTTGGATCAGAGTCTTCTCATGCTAGACCATTGGATTGCATCTCAAAATTCTTTTATTATTACARAGGGTTTTTGCTTTATTGTCCAGGCTGGCTTTGGATTTCTGATCATCTTGCTTAAACTTCTAGGAGGGTAGCAGTACACTTGTTTACTTAGTTCCAATTTAGTTGAGGAAGAATATGAAGGAACATCATGCTGTGCATGCAGTGAGAGGAGCCAGARTCCTGTAGGAGAGATTGGTAGTGAGGAGGGACAACACTAGAAATTTTCCAAGGCAAAGGGATATCAAAGCTGGTAGAGAAATAACAAAGAGAAGCTACAGAGGAGTGAGTAAATAAGGTATGGATGGGAAAAAAGAATGTTGKGGACCATAAAAGGCCCTATGGAAGAACTTGGAATCTAGAGCCATACACATATTCCTAAAGCAAAAGTCTTTTTTATTACTGGGCAGGGCAGCAGATCTCTATAGAGGAGGAAATGGGTCTGTAAGATCCATATCATGGTTCTTTTGAACTTTGTTAAGGGGTTTGTATGTAATCCTACAATATTTTTAAGCAGGTATGTACTTCAGTCAAATATGCATTTTTGGAATGAAAGAAACATAATGGGTGTATATGGTGAGTGAAAATTAGCACCAGGAGACTGCTTCAGAAATTGTCTCAGGCGAGAACATTGTCATGAGAAGCAAGACAGAGGCAGGTGGGATTCTTGCATGTCAAGATCACTGAGAAACATTTAGCATTTGGAAATCATAGCCATTGGTGATTAAGTTTGTGAGTGATGTTGAATAGCCTAAGACTGAGGTATGTGATGATGGTGTTCTTTGAAATAGGAAATCAAATATGACGGACTTGGGGGCYGAGACAAGGGTGGGCATTCTACTTTATTTTTAATGTTTTAATTTTAACTCTTGCTTATACATGTGTATTTATGTGTGGTATGCATGTGTATATGTACAATGTGCTATATGTACATTGGCCTATTCTTGTCATGAGCATAGGCATGTGTGTACRTAAGTATGTATGGATGTGTTGTTTGTATGTTTGTGTGTATGTGAATGTACAATGYTCCTGCGTGTCTCTCTGTGTATGTTGGAGATTGACTTTGGATATATTCTTAAATCACTTTCCATTTTATTTACTGAATCAGAGTCTCCTGCTAAACTTGGAGCTCCTTAATTTGGATCCTTTACCAGCTTACGTCAGGGATCTCCTGTCTCTACCTATAAATGCTGGAATCACAGGCTTACCACTACACTCACCCACATATTTTTATAAGCTTACTGGGGGTTCGTCCTTACCCTTGCACAACAGATATATCATCTCCACAGGCTGTCTGGGTACCTTCTACAGAATGTTAAAATTTTGTGTCTATGGTCGTCCAAGTATCTTCCAAGTGACTGTCTCCAAGCCAATGTGTAATTCTAGTCCTGCACCTGACTGATAAACTCAGAGCTCTAAAATGCTTATTTGTCTATGGCAATCCTACACATGTTAGGGAGTGAACGAGCTCACTTGAGAGCACATGGTGTTAGAAGGGAACCTGCAGAGGAGTTTGGAGATTTCCAACTTTGACAGGCTATGGAAAGAAAGAAGCCTCTAAAGTGTCTGGGTATCAAGAAAGCATTAGTGACAACCCTGGTTTTCAATGAGAGATTATAAAAGACTAGTTCAGGATGTTGGGCTATAAAAGGGAAGAGACCGTTAGTTGATTTGGGCTGAAGTGTAATTTCTCTTTAAGAAGGGAGAGAGCTTAATGTAGGCAGACTGATTTGGAGGTTATGATAATCCAACCTGGGGATAAAGTTTATCTTTGAACAGCTCATGAAAAGAGGATTTGCTAAGCAAAGGAAGGAGGTTAACACATTTGTGGAGAGGCATATTTAACCTACTAAGGAGAACAAAGTATTTCTCTGMGCTCCAACAGCAGCTGTTTGCAGAGGCACCCTGTGATTAAAGATTGCTTCTCCCCTCTCCCTGGAGTCAGGCTTGGCTTTGCCAATGTGGTGTCAGGAATGACTTTGAATATCAAAGCTTGTTTGTTCATGYGCTGTTTCCTTCCTTCTCTAACTTTTCAGGTAGAGTTTTAGAAGTATGAATTCAAAGAATTCAAACTTCATAAGTTTGTTTCCTCCCCTCAAGAAAAGAARTGGCCAGGAGAGGCACTTACACACAGTATGGTRAAGTGAGGAAGGAAGCAGACATTGTCATGTTGCATCAGGCATATGGAGAAGGCCTAGGCACAGTGGACATTTCATGGGAGAATTCCTTTTAGGGACCTTTCTTTTACCAATAGCTTGTAAAATAATTTACTACACAACATTTCCACTTGGATAGCATATGTTTTAATTAAGCATACTAAAATTTAATTTTTTAAGAAAATATTTTAAGCATTTCAAAATCTTATTTTTATTTGGATTTTATTTTTGATATTTTAAAACTCCAAAATTCATCCTTACCTCTCAAACTATCCAAAAAGTGGGTAGGAGCAGATTTAACATGAGTTGTATAAAGTTTGCCAGCTTTTCTTCTTTGTCAAAGAGCCTTCAGGATAACAAGATTTGGTTAGTCCACCATTTAGAGAATTATCCATCAATGTTGTTCATTAACCACTTATAATGCCTGCTCTATATTCAACCCTATTCTAGACCTGCTACTTAAAGTCATGAACAAGACTAATGTCCTTCTTTCAAGGACCTTAAAAACAAAGAGGCCAGGATTTGACTCTAGTTATCTGCTTTTCTGTGATATGATTCTGTTGCAATG
>BDUI01006482.1:4355-23870 GCA_002335545.1 Apodemus speciosus
AGCTCAATGCAGAAGCCCCACCATGCCTCCTTGCCACTATGAATCCTTATCCTTCTAGGAATGCAAGCCAAAATAAATTCTTCTCCTATAAATTGTCTTAGTAATGGTGTTTTATCAGAGCAAAAAAAAAGTCACTATTACAGGTTAAGAGAGAAAAAGCAAAACAAATACTTGATAAGACAGAAGGAGAAGTTCTAAATTTTAGATTCTTTGACATTATTTTAGAATCTAAAATAAGATACATATGAAGTATAATGACAGTTTAGACAGAGAATCACTCGTGGAACAAGGGATAACAAAATCCAGTCTGTAGTTTATCGAGTATTTATACCTAACTCTCTCAATTATGTTACTGTGAATACAAGTAGTTGGGCTTTGTTTGGGACTAATTTATTCTAGGGGTCTGCTTTACTCCTTTTTTGTTTTGTTTTTGGGGTTTTTTTTGTTGTTGTTTTTTGAGACAGGGCTTCTCTATGTAGTCCTGGCTGTCCTGGAACTCCTGGCCTGTAGACCARGCTGACTTCAAACTCAGAAATCCACTTGCCTCTGCTTCCCAAGTGCTGGGATTAAAGGCATGCACCACCACTGTCCAGCCTGATTTACTCCTATGAATTTGCTCAATAAAACATTTTCTTTTCTAAGTTATGACTTTAATAATTTTACTGTATCTTTTTCTGTATTACAGTGTATCATTTTCATAACTTAAAACATCCTTCTGGTAATCTATCTCTTTGGAATAATGTTCAAATATAGTGTCACTGCCTTGCAGTATGGCACCAACACCTAGGCCCAAGGTATTCATGACAGGGCCCTACTGACTATATCTCCATAGTGCCCAAGGATTTCATGTTAGCTCTGTTAAATTGACATATCTTATTCTTGATCTCATAGACCTCCAGAGCTCTCAAGTCAACTTGAGAACCTTTCATGTTGATGTACTGCCAATCTTTTAGTTTCTTTCTCTCTTTTCTCTGGCCATTCATTTTTAGACTATTCCTTAAATACTAGCATTCTCTTCAGGGTGATTTTACCTTCTCACTTCAGTATTCTTTTGAATGATATCATAGACCAGTATTGAAAATCTTCAAATCTAAAAGCTTAATGGAATCTCTCTTTTTCATGAACCCTATCCCCATTTTAAGTGTTAGAGCTTGATCCTATAGTCTTGTGAATGTTAGATAAACATTATATCATTGATCTATGTCCCCAGATCCTTTCTTGATCTGCTAAGTCTGAATTTCTATTTGATGAACTTAACTTCATTTAGTTTAGTAGCAACTGAAACAAGWTCTTGCCTTCATTAGATTTTARTATTTATTTGATTTTCCCCTGTTAAGATTATGTAAAAAGTTTTTGTATTTCTCAAGTATTCTGTGTTTTTTCTTACCTTTGAGCCTTAGCACTGAGTCAAATTGATTCCTCATATTGCAGGTTATTCTTATTCTAGTCTTTTTTTCTTAGATGCTTTCATTGTTGTGACTAGACCATGTGCCCCTGTAGAATTTTGCACTTCTTGTATTACAATACCTTTATGCTTAGATATACTTCTATATCTATCCCCAAGCTTTATGATTTTTGAAGCCTAGAAGCTCATATTGCTACAGTCTTCATGATTATAGTTGCAGTAAGTAATGTTTGGCCTAACATGTCATCATCAGAAGTACATTGCATGCACAAAGAAGAAAGGAAGGTCAGATGGACAAAATGAGTGGTTTTCTGGAAGATACAGTCTTTGAACTAGCTGTGGAAGATGACAAATTTTATAATTAAGGAGACGTTATTTTAGAAAGTAGAAATGTTAAAGTCAATTTGCAAGACATTGAAAAACCACAGAAAATACCTTATAACAGCACTTCTCAACCTATGTTCATGACTCCTTTCAGGCAGTCTTATATCAGATATCCTGGATATTTACATTGTAATTCATGACAAGGGGCAAAATTACAGTAATGAAGTAAAAATGAACTGATTTTATGGTTAGAGTCACAGGTAGGTTCCATGACATGAGCAACTGYATTGAAGCTTCACAGCATTAGGAAGGGTAAGAACCACTGCTTTATAGGTTTTTTTGAAGTAGATTCAACATATGAAGAGAATAACATAATGTATACCTGAAAAAAGGACTTTTATGATGACCCTTGAATACCAGATTAAATGTGCATTCCTTTAACTTAATTGAGTACAATGGGAAGGCATAAATGATTTTTAAATAATATATCACATGACATAATCTTTATGAAAAAATAAATGATTGATGAGTAGCAGAATTCTTTCACTGTTCTTTAAATATCTGGGTTGATGGAAGAGAGAAAAAAGGGAGAAACACATGGGCAATGATGAGAAGCAAGAAAGCTTACTTTCAGAGACAGGCCAAGCTGGTAGAAACAATTGAAATCAAGCCAAAATAGGCCTTGAATAGAAGCCACAATTAACTGCAAGCGCAAAGACCACAAGGACTTCGTAATTCCACCAATGTGTGATGATGGCCAAATGTGTGTGGGAAAGCTGACAGCTTCATAGGCCTCTCCTAAAGATAAGACACAGACAGAACAAGACTTGAAAAGAAATGGCTATGAAAAGCACATCATCCAAGGCTGGACTCTTTCTATAGCCATCATGAAATCCAAACCATCATGAAGGGTTTGCACCTAAGAGTGATGGGTTTGAAAATGAGAAGCATGTAATCGGAAATGGCAAATGCTGCTGAAGATCAACAGAAATGTTAACTTTCCAGGTTTGAAAGATGGCATAGTTGAGAAAACACTCGCCATGCAACAGGGAGGACCTGAGTTTGATCCCTGGCACCCATGCGGAAAAAAAGCCAGGCATGAGGGCAAATTCTTTGAAGTGAGGAGGAGGTAAAGATGGTTATCTGGGGTTTCCTGACAGCCAGCACAGCCTAATCAGCATACTCCAGACCAATGATAGATTCTATCTCCAAAATCAAGGTGAAACACCCCTGCTGAAGGAAACCTGAGTCTGTCCTCTGTCCTCGACACACATGCCTACACATGGATTCACACAAACATGTTACATGCACTTGTATTTTTCCACTTAAACATTTGCCCTTCCCCTACTCCCGCACAGAGAGACACACACTTTTCTCAATAAAATGTTAGAGAAGCTCTTTGTAACAAAATGCATGCAATATAAATACGGATTCTAAAATCTCTACTCCCATGAAAATGTTAATCTTGAATTCTATCAGCTATTTTGATGACTTAAAGTAGTTTCATTCTTCTGAAAAGAAAGGAATAGAAGACCTATCCAGTGTTGAATTACCTCATATTTTACTTCACATTTAAGCTCTAAAATTACACAAGACAGAGCTTGCTGAAGGAAAGGACACATTATAGGGACGTATAGTGATAAACAAAGGTACAGGAGCACAGCAGGAAGTCAAGCCACATGTGCTAATGCACTTGCTTTGCAGGCTTGGTAAGCTAGAGACAGTGGAGTGGGATCTTATCCATTTCTCCTTTCAACCAATAATGATACTGTAACTATAGACCATTATAATTCCTTTAGATACAACATGGAAGTATCAAAGGCATCAGGGATGGGGACACAGTTCTGCTGTACTGACTGTGGTTTAGAGAAAACCGAATGTTTAGCTTAAGTAGAGAAATGAACTTCTTCTGCACTACTCAATATGAAGAAAGTAGGAGCATATTAAAATATTTTTGATATCTATTTTTAAAATATAGATATCAAGCACCAGAATAAAGACAAGGAAAGAAACACTTTGGGGGAAAGGATGTCAAACAAGARTATGGGTTGTGAGCATCAGGAATAGAGGTCTTCCTTCACTGTCTTACGACAGGTAAATATGGGGCGGGGGGGTGTGCGGTGAGTGGATTTTGAAGCTGTTCTCTACAAAGTGTTGCTAAGGCACCTAAATGAGACTGCAGTATGGATCCCCAAGGGGAACCAATTAAAATCCATAAGGGGGATGTCTAGCTCTCCAGGAAGCCAGAAGGGAGGCTATCTTTATGTCCAGGAAATTAATGAGGCAGTATCCATGGTCATTTGCATTAAGACCTTAAGCATTGATTATTGCTACTTTAACACAAAGGTCTAATATAAAAGTAATATTATCTATATGTCTGGAGTCTTCAGAACAAATCCTAATTGTGCTGGAGGTCTTGCTTCCCAGTTGGCAGAATGCATCAACCAGACTGCACARTGAAGGGCTTATTTCCYKTCAGGTACCRCTGGAACTTTTTTGGTTCTTCTAGTCCTACTTCGGTTAATGGAGCCTGTATCTAGGCTGTCTGGAAGGCCATTAAGAAAAAGACTAGGTGGAGAACTAGCACTCTAAATGACCCAAAGCATGAAAGAGTTAATTCAAATGAGATGGTTAATCTCCTGGCTAAGGGAAGCCTCTAGCCACCTTGAAATAATATATACCAARGAGATAGGAACCATGTATTCCTTTAACTAAATAGTGCACTTTATCTTCCCAGAGTTCCAGTCTCTTAGTGCTTTGGATCCAGGGACACTGTGATGTTTTGTTGGGTCAGCCTGGCTCATAAATGCATAACCTTTTTTCTTTTCTTCTGTCTTTCTCTTTCAGATGATGATTTTTCTTAACACTTTGGGCTTCACTGAATCATCTCCAAAGCTCGCCTACCTGTAGCGTAGCTACCTGTTYTTCATGAGTARCATGSCTGTTACTTCCATGCCAGCTTAACTCACACAACATGGACTTTTCTATTGCTCTTTTCTGACTTGCACTCCCTAACTATCTACCAAGCTTCAAAGATTGCCGTAGGTTTTTTGTTAACTCTAATAAAACTCTTCTTGAGCTTTTATTTGGGTCCATTCTTAAATTCTTTTATGAGCAAGACTAAGGAGCAAAAGAGCAGACTCTGATTTCCTGATAGCTACAGAATAATAAAACATTGGTTTTGCCCTGGGTTCCTGGCATAGACTTTATAGAATGAGTTAATCACCCAAGTGGTAGAAATTTTGATATGTCTTAAGAGAGTATATTAATGATATTCTTGGTTGGAACTCTATAAATATTCAGATTAACAAAAAATAATGTAGGGACTTTGGGCTGGCCTAAGTTCTGCAGACAGGAAAGGGCTGGAGGTTGAATCCAATTCACCAAAGTCACATAATGATTTGACACTATGGAATCCAGATGCAGAGACTTGATGGAGCTCCGTTATTGGCAAGCATTCCAATATGCTAAAAGGGTGCTGTTCCATGACTCCACAGGAAAGGACACAGAGCCAAGCCACTTGCTTCCCTACGTGTCTCTTCATCTGGAAGTCTTGACTTACATCCTTCATCCTATAACTCCAATTATAAACATAACACTTTTGAACATCTCTATTGTATTTGAAGGAATTGTCAAACCTAAGTAAAGTCGTAGGACACCTGATATTTGTAGTTAGTMAGAAGGAGCAGTGATCTTAATGGACACCTAGCAGCTAAAGTGAAGGCATCTCTGGTCTCAAATATGTCCTTCAACATATACAGTCTGTTAATGACACTGTCTAGTGCCAGAACTAAATTGCAGCATAGCAGTTGTCAGAATAAACATTATTTGCTGTGCTAAGTGAGAACTAATTATGGCCAAGGAGGGGACAGAGAGAGCCTTCTTTCACTTACCCTTTAGCACATACATTTGAAGGAAGGCATAGTTGGAATGAGGTCCCTAGCTCTTAGCAAGTTTAGTTACAGAGATGTTTTCCCACAAATAGAGTGTGCTGAATTCACATGCATTTTAAAGGAAGGAAACATCTTAGCAGCTTTAAGAGCCAGTTATTATTAAAGCCCTCAGCTGACTGCCTGCCATTAGGAATCTCAACAGAATTTAATTGAGTGGATTCTTCATCAGAGCCTATTCTCTGTAACTTTACATTAGTGTCTTGCAGAGAAGCTAAGCCCTATGACACAAACCTATACTTCTAACCCAGTGCTTGCTTCTGTTTTCTTTTATACATAAAGCCTACTAAATTATAYTGTCACATCACATGGTCCAATTCTCATTTCTTCAGTGAGGATAGTGGGAGGGGTGTAGGTTGAAAGGGAAAGGGAGGATGCTGTGATGGAATGGCATCCTGGTCTGACTTCCACTCAAAAGGCTCACAGATCAAACAATAACGAGAGTGATGAGACACTGAAAGAAAAAAAAAGCCACCAGGTCGCTCTCTTACTAAAGGAGTTTAGATTTTCAACATGATGAATTCTCTTTGATAAAAGAATAAAGAGACATGTTGTCTCTAGAGGAAGCTCCTGGGGCTCCCATGGTCTTCACAACAGGCATGGTGCCAGCTAGCCGTATAGCCTGCCTTCTCCTTGCTCCGTCTCTCCCATGTGCTAAAATGAAAGACAGGGATGGCCAACGCTACTCAAATATTTTCTTTTAAACTGTAGAGGTAGACTGCTACATGTCTCYAGTTGAAGAACTGAACAAAGCGAGAGTGAGGTGATCACAAAAAGACAGTGTCATCCGACTTTGTGGCATAATTGAGCCATGAAGTTTAAATGGCAATGTGGCTCTTTAAGCACCCTCAGAGGTAGCAGTGTTACAGATTTCAAGCCACGTGCAACAGCAGATATCCCATCCTTAAGCTACTCTATATTCTCTTTTCTATTGTCTTCCCTAGAGTTTTCACTAAATATTTAATCTAAAATGGATACTATAAAGCTTAGAAAACTAGATCCTACAATGGAATAACACTTGTGTGAAATACTTGCCATTGGATTGTTTTCAGTACTAATTTTTCAAATTTGGGTCTATATGCATATGTATCTGGGAGTATTTACATGCAAYAAGCTATCTTATTAAATAGATCTTCATCTAAACACAAAATTTGCTTATGCTTCATATTTACATTATGATCCAGGTAATTTTATATGCTGTCCTTAGTTCACCTGTATTTTAGCACGTGACCCATAACACTGGGCTAGATATGGAACTGATTTTTCTGCTTGTAATGCATTACGGTGTTTAAGAGTTTTGGGKTTTGGTGAAGGGGATACGACCTCCACAGGAAAACCAACAGACTCAATTAACCTGGACCCTTAGGGCTCTCAGAGTCTGAACCACCAACCAAAAACATGCACAGGCTGGACCTAGACCTCCCCACTCAGATGTAGCAGATGTGCAGCATGGCCTTCTTATGGGTCTTGAACAACTGGAACAGAGGCTATTCCAAAAACTGCTGCCAGCATGTGGGATATGTTTTACTAGCTGGGCTGCTTTATCTGGCTTCAATGGAGAAGAAGCTCACAGTCTTACAGAGACTTGATGTGCCAGGGTGGGGAGAATATCCAGGGCCCCCACCCTCTCAGAGGAGAAGGGGAAAGGATGGGAGAAGATTGTGGAAGGGAGTGACTGAGAAGGGACAATGAGCTGAATATAAAGTGAGTAAGTTAAAAAAATTATTAAATTAGAAGTTTTTGTTTTGGAACACAAACTTAGGTGGAGAAGGGCAATCTGGAYTCATTCCTAGAGAAGAACAGCTTCCTACACTCCTCTGCTTCCTCATCCTTCCAGGGTAATGTGTGGTTCCCCTGGAATCTGATTGCTGATTCTCTAGAGCTGGAGTTTTCTTGGAATTGAAGTCAGTATCACTCTAGCCAAAAAATCATGCTTAAATAGAAACTTAGAATTTGAATCATCCAGTTGACTMTCATTAAACAAATATGGATATTGTTGGACATTTTTTATCCATTTCAGTTTTCTGGTGCTTCCTTCAACTGTGTTTGATGGGACAAAAACACTGTTCTAGATACACACAGAAAAATTCGCATTCTACATCCAGCCATGGTACATACTCAAGTGCACTCAGTGCTTTACTCCTTTATTTAATAGTTTCAAAACATTCACAGCATTTATGAAGTCACAGTTCTTAGATCTTATTTATATCAGAAAACCCCAATTCTTGGTTTATAATCTGTCTATCTATCATCTGTCTGTTTGTCTGTCTGTCTGTCTGTCTGTCTTTATCAATTATCCATTAATCATCGTAAACTTCTTTCTGCATCAATTTATTGGGTTTTGAGTTAAATTGGCTGTGAATCCAAGGACAGTAGGGGGCAGGATGAGAGTGTAAAGYTACGGCTCATATTTRCAGTGTGGTGAAGGTGTTTCTGTGCATGTCAGGTCATGTCTTTGTACATGTCTGCTTTCTATTCCCTTTGTTTTCTGCATTAYATTTGTGTGCAGTTTAACACACACAAATGTGGGTACTGACAGTCACCAAAACAGCCCTGACAACTTCAGCTGTGCYCAGACACCAGTTCACATACAAATGATGGTCACTCTWCAGATTCCYGGGCACATCTGGRTCTTGTTGGGARCAGWCATACATRATTCAAAATCAAACTGATCTAGCCAGCCATGCCACTCGACTTTCTAGTGTAGGACATTGAAAGCTATCTAACACCATATCACAGTTGCACGAYGTATTAATAGAAAGCTAACTCTTTGGAAGATTACTAGATGGATTAAAGATATTTAGAAGCTCAATATCAAGGTTGGGTCATGGCAAATATCAAAAACATATGTGAATCCCCCGTCCTGGGACTATAGAGAAAAGCCACAAAGTTTAGTGCATCATCTGAACAAAGAAAAGCAATTGAGAATGCTTGAACCTAGGACAGAAATGTTTTCCTTCCAAGGAGGATTAGTGCAGGCCAGGTAAGTGTGAATTTTCCTTTATCTTCAGTTCCTCCACCACAGTTATAAAATATTCCCTAGGTATCCAAGAAAAAGAAAAAGAGTAGGAAGAAAAGAGAATAAATATGTAGCTCCCTCTTCCACTACACTGTCAATTTAAATATCATCATTTGCATATTTTTTATCTGAGCTGAGAAAGGCTACCCTCTCACACCTAATCACCAGGAAACAGCAGGCAGCAGCCTTGGAAGCTTTTATCAATATGCCAATTTTTATTTTAGTTTATAATTTAAAAGTGAGAGCAAAGTGACAGAGATGTATCATTTCAAAGGATTTTTTTTTATCATATTAAAAGCTCTCTGGGTTGGGTTTTTTTTCTTTTGACACTGAGTAGGAGGACAGGAAAACATGAAAATGAAGTGGGAAAATCAAATGAGGAGAAATCAGTGCCCACAGAAAGAAAAGGTAGGACTACCTAGCAGGCTCTCCTGCTGCGGATACACAGACCATCAGAACTGTTAGGCCACACAAGGTGAGAAGAAGCAAAATAGAAAATAAGGACAGCATCAATGGAGGAAAATGGAGTAATACCCCAGCAGTGCAAACCACTATTGTGTAAAAGGYTTGCAAAGTGGAGTGCTGGAAAGAATGMTATGGGAAGTCAGAGCAATCTGACTTTTAGAAGCAAAACTTCCAAAACAAACAATAAAAATATTTATTTTTATGTAAATATAATATAGGTTCAGTATCCCTTTGAAGGAGATGAAGTAGGTAACTGGATATCAAATGAAATTGGGTAGAGTTTAATAACACACATGTGCTCTGTCACTAACATGTGCATAAAAGGAGATACCCTGGGAATGGAGAGATGGCTCAACTATTAAGGAGACTTGTTGCTCTTCTGGGCGAGCCAGGTTCAGTTCCTAGAACTTCCATGGTGGTCAGCAATTGTCAATTGTTTATAACAGCAGAACCAGTAGATCACAGGTCCTCTTCTGAACTACACAGCACCAGGTACTCATGTGGTATACAGACACACATGAATACAAAACACCCATAAACATGAATTGGAAATAAAAAACAATAGAAAAATGAATAAATATAAAGGGAAACCTAACTGCTGTGTCTATTTGCGCTACAGTTTTTATATACCTAGAATGACAAAAGAACATCTTATTTATTTATTTATTTATTTATTCATTCATTCATTCATTCATTCATTCTCTCTGCTTCATTCCTGGGAGGGAAGGCATCTCTGGCAAGGTAGAGGAAAAAGCCCAAAAATTTCTCATTTGTTTGGTTTTCCATGTTGTTTTGCATAGTAACTCATCAGTCATTCTATGTGATTTGGCCAATATTAACAAATTAAAGGTACGTGCACTGTTCTGGTGATTGCACTCTGAAGAAATACATATCATAAATATGAAACAAAGAACTGCCCCCCAACTACCTTCAGAAAGATGGAGAGGTAGGATGAGTTCAAAGCAGTGACTATGGAGAATAAGAAGTGTGAACAAGGAATGGAGATCAAAGTGTAGGCTGTGAATGACCCAAGACTCAATGGAAAGGAAAGTTCTTAACTTCTCAGGTCCTTTCAGCAATTTCAGTAGTACTCTGCCTTCTCACCTGGCTTTGGGTCTGAGATTGACCATGCATCATGTCTCTCTTACTTTAAGTCTTCAGAGTTCTCTKCTTTCTGTGTTTTTCCCTTAAATATTCTCCTGTACTAGATTTTAATCACATGAAAAATTAACCTCAAATATATCATAGAAAGTAAGGAGGTTCCAAAGACTTTCCAAACAATATGGGCAATATTATTGCCCTTGGTTGAATCTCAGAACTTGTGGTAAATCCATATTGCTTAAGACACTGTGTACTTTTGGACTAATCAAGCTGGAACTGAGCTGGAAGACCCGTCCCTAAAGACTAGCACTCATACATTGGAAGGTGCAATGTAAGCTTCCAAAGGAGAAAAAAAAGCAATCAATAGTCTTGCCTAGATATAAACCTTTTGAACTTTAACAATAAAAATCTCTGCAAAGATGTCTGTAATGATGCAACAGAATGTTTTCCCAACTTGTTGGTTGCTGATTTGTCCTTTTGACAGTATCTTTTGCCTTACAGAAACTTTGTAATTTTATGAGGTCCCATTTGTCTATTCTTGATCTTAGAGCATAAGCTATTGGTGTTCTGTTCAGGAGCTTTCCCCCTGAGCCAATGTCCTAAAGGGTCTTCCCCCAGTTTCTTTTCTATTAGTTTTAGTGTGTCTGGTTTTATGTGGAGGTCCTTGATGCACTTGGAGTTGAGCTTAGTACAAGGAGATAAGAGTGGATCAATTCTCATTCTTCTGCATGTTGACCTCCAGTTGADCCAGCACCATTTGTTGAAAAGGCTATCTTTTTTCCACTTGATGTTTTCAGCTCCTTTGTCGAAGATCAATTGGCCATAGATGTGTGGGTTCAATTCTGGGTCTTCAATCCWATTCCATTGATCTACCTCCCTGTCSCTGTACCAATACCATGCAGTTTTTAACACTACTGCTCTGTAGTATTGCTTGAGKTCTGGGATACTGATTCCCCCAGAAGTTCTTTTACTGTTGATAATAGTTTTAGCTATCCTGGTTTTTTGTTGTTGTTGTTGTTATTCCAGATGAATTTGAGAATTGCTCTTTCTAACTCTATGAAGAACTGATTTGGGATTTTGGTGGGGATTTCGTTGAATCTATATATTGCTTTTGACAAGATTGCCATTTTAACTATATTAATCCTGCCAATCCATGAGCATGGAAGATTTTTCCATTTTCTGAGTCTTCTTCCATTTCCTTCTTCAGAGACCTGATGTTCTGGTCACACAAATCTTTCACTTGTTTGGTTAGAGTCACACCAAGATACTTTATATTGTTTGGGGCCATTGTGAAGGTTGTCATTTCCCAACAGTACTACTTTTATTTTGTGTGTAACTGTTTTAGTTACTGTTTTATTGTTGTGAGAAGACACCATGACCATGGCAACTTATAAAAGAAAGTATTTTATTGGGTGTTTGCTTATCCCCCAGATGGTGAGTCCATGGGTTATTATGGTGGAGAGCATGGCTGTAGACAGGCACACACAGAGCCTTAGCTGAGAGCTTACAACACAAATGAAAGATTCAAAAAATGTAGAYAAAGAAACTGGCCTTGGTGTGAACTTTTGAAATATAAAATGTCCACCACTAGTGGAACACCTCCTCTAACAAGGCCTCACTCTCTAATCCTTCCTAAATATTCTACCAGACCACCATAAGTTCAAGTATATGAGACTATGGGAGCATTCTATTTCAAGCCACTGCAGTAAATAATAGCTGTCATTAAAGAGGGAATTCATAACTGGAAATGTCATTTTTGGTACCTGCTCGTGGATGAAGAAGCCATCAGCCCTAAAGGAGAATTATTACTGCCATTTTTCACTATAATTTTTAATTGTTTATTTTTTATCCTTGTGCCCAGAGATAAGTGTAGCCCCCACTTTTCATCAACAAGCTTCCTTTGTAAMAAASGGAAGSTATGGTGTAGATCTAACACTAGTCAAATATACAGATTGACTGTGGGATGCTCAATGCCAATTTATAAATCTATAAGTAACACTCTATACCTAAAGTTCAGATACATGGCAGAAGATGGAGTCGGAAGATTATAAGAGCCAGTGGAAGAGGGATTCCTGCTGYGAAACAGTGTCTTTTAAACAGGACAATGCAGTTGCATCCAAGAAATACCAAGGACACTGTTGCCTAAAAAATACATAATGAAAATACCAGATGACATGCAAATGTGTATGGGGAGAATGTTATAAGGTCCCCCCTTTAGACAAATGGTTACATACAATCAATGGCCTCTTAGAAAGGGAGAGTCAATTTTCTCCAGGTTAAACTTGCTGATGATTGGGCAATCCATATGGCCTAGCAAACGTGTAAATATTACTAGCAACTCTTAATGGTTTAATTGTGTGTATGTGTTTGTGTGTGTGTGTGTGTGTGTGTGTGTGTGCCTCTCTCTCTCTCTCTTTATGTGTGTGTATGTATGTCTCTATGTATGTATATGTAATAGTTACAGTAAAGATCATGAATTGGAGAGTCAGGGTGGGGTTTACAAGGAAGAAATTAAACCGGGGAGTAGAATCTGTTGAAATGCTCTACATGTACTCATGGATGACATTCTCAAAACATTGTTAAAAACAATACCTGTGCTAATTGTTCTAAATGATTACAGTATTTTAATGGACAGCCAAATACTCATGCCATATAAACATACAGAGCCTAAGTGGCAAACCTGTCAACACTTCTCTCTCTTTGCTTCCCTCTACCTCAAGTCTAATCTACTTTGTATGTTGAGACAAATGATGAAGGATCACAGCATTATAGCATCCTTAAGTTGAATGATTCAATTGTCTTTCATTTTAAATTTCTTTTAAAATTATAAAAAAGTAAGTTTCTTAGAGCCCAGATATGGTGAGTAGTTATGAAAATTCTTTCCTTTATCCTCAAATAGGCCTCAGCAAGGCTGAACCCCCGGTGGCAGTCAGCACTGAGGAGGATGTTAAAACACAGCTTAGATGAAATGCAGGTGAGAATTTACAAAAACTAAGAGTTAATTTTTATTGGCATCACAAATTAAGACCTAAAAGTTATATAGAAATTGACCTTTAATATTGCCATGCCAAAATGTGAGTCTTAGCTTTATGTACTACCCTAAAAATCAATGCATGCTGAGTAGACAAAATATCCCTTGAATGAGTCAATCTTCAGTGTACTTATAGAAAAAAAACATATATGGATAGATGAAGAGAATAGATGAGCAGTGGCACCAATTACTAGGAAATCCATTATACAGTCATCTTCCAGACAACTTCTGATGAAATGCCAATTTACTGTGACCATGAACCAATACAATCATTTTATGTGACTGCAAAGACACATACACACACACTCACACACACACTTTCCAGGACTAAACCAAAGCAAACATATTAAGAAGATATATTAGTAAACTTCAATTTTACTTTCTTCTTTCCCCCCCCCTTCATTCTTTCTATCTGCTGGACACAAAGATTATGCATGTGAACTAGATCAAGTTTTATATGAATTCTTTGTAAAAACAAATGGCAAAATAACTTTTTCTTTTTTTATTGGTTATGTTCTTTATTTACATTTCATTTCCCCTTTCCTGGCTCCCAGGAAGAGAACCTTGACTTCTCCCTTCCCTGTGGAGATTTTAGTTGAAATTCATATTAATTATTGCCCTGCATGGAGGTTCTTATTACCTCTTCTAGCTCAGCCTTAACTGTCTTATAATAGTTAGAAAATAAATGTTTGATTTCCACCCCCTCAAATCATCATGGCAACCCGACTCAAGCTATTAAATGGCTTTCAAATAGTCACAGGATGGATGAGAATTTCCCCTCCAAACATCATGTACTTTGTACTTGGTTCTTAGTTGGTGATGCTGTTTAGAAACCTCAAAGAGGTAGAGCCATGTGATAAATAACTGGGAGAGGACTATGACAAATGATTGCTTTTATCTACTTTTTAATATCTGAGCTTCTTGTAATTGATATTGGGCCCAGATATAATCAGAGAGTTTCCTCCTCCTGCTGGCAAGCTGTTCCTTGCCTACTGTTATTAACTCTTGGGAAGTTAAGACCTTGGGAAATTTAAGCAAAAAATAAAGGACCCAAGGAGCTGAAGGGGTTTGAAGCCCCATAGGAGGAACAACAATATGAACCAACCATCCCCCCCCCCAGAGTTTCCAGGGAATAAAGCACCAACCAAAGAGTACACATGGAGGGACCCATGGCTCCAGACACATAGGTAGCAGAGGATGGCCTTGTTTAACATCAATGAAAGTAGAGGCCTTTGGTCCTATGAAGGCTCAATGCCCCAATGTAGGGGAATGGTAGGGCAGGGAAGAAGGAGTGGGTAGGATAGTGAGCAGGGGAAGGGAAGATGGAATAGGGGGTTTCCTGAGGGGAAACTAGGAAAGGGATAACATTTGAAATGTAAATAAAGAAAATATCTAATAAAAAATTAAGGATTGCCATCCTTAAATTGTTTTGTGCATGGTATTGTTTATCAGAACTATAGAAAAGTTACAAATATACTATTTATCTCAAAACTTACTGTTTTTGTAGTGTTATGGAAATATAGAAACTTTGTAGGACTGGGGGAGCCCAATGATATCATATCATCTAAAAATGCTGCAGTGAATCTATATCAGTTATTTTTGACTCCTGATCTCCCTCTAGCAAGGGGGTCAGTTTTATTGAAAGCATAAAAGTGAGGGGCTTCTTGGGAACAGAATACAGTTGTTAGAGCTTCTAGGATCTCACAAGTGACACCTTGCCTTCATTAGTTCAAATTTGCTCATTTGATATCACAGAGAAACTATTTTAAATCCTTTCTTATTCGGATTCTACAGCAAGAGAATCCTAGGGAGTTAGAAAGAGGTTTTGCATTAAACAGATCGCCTGGATTATAAAAGAAAGAAATTACCTTACTGTACTTTAGGGAGAATACCTTTAGCTCGAGTCTTTTGAGTGTGTTGCTCAGGAAACACAGAAATATAAGAAGCCTCTGGGATTTGACTTGAAGACACTTACAGATATATATTCTCTTCAAGGTCAATCGAATTGCCCATGGGCCCCAGAAGAATGCACTTATGAGAAGATATTCTGCTCTTTCCACATCCCTAAAATGCTATACATACATTTACCTAAGCCTACTAACTAATTAGTGTTAGAAGTATACTAAAAAAAAAAAAATCCAGTTTTTGCAATGTCTGTTTAATGTCTTTGTCATTCTGTATTGTTTTTATGGAAATTGATGGTAAGAGACTGAAGAGATTATTGTTCTAGTGATTTTTTTCTTCATAAAAGGATTTTATTTTTATACTGGGAAAGTCAGCATAAGATTGAAAAGACTGTGGCAAAATTCTTGGCTTTACTAAGAGACAATAGCAGCTATAACCAAGCATGACCCGTGGAAGCCTAAAATCTCAAGCTGTCTCTTAGGCTTTCTGTCCTAGTACTTGCATGGCCTTGGGCACTCTTCTTATATGGATAAGAGTAGAAATACAGAGTTGAAAGAATTAATCAAGATGACATAAGTAAACTGTCCTCTCCAGTGATCCTATATGACTTTAAACAGGAAGAAAGAGAAGTTGAAGGTAATAGCAACTAGTAAGAGAAGGAGAGAAATAGGGGGGAATTCCTTCAGAAAAAGGAGTCCATTTAGAGAATAGATGCCACAAAGCAGAGGCTGCAGCTGTGGGACAATGCAGCACACTGGCGAGCATCAACTGGTCTCCGAGGACTGGACCATATTCTGATTGTGATTCACAGCTGAGAATACATGACTTAGAGACAATCTTAGGAAGTATGAGATAGCTGATGGCAGATTCAGCACTGTGATTATTCACCAAGGAGATGAGATTACATGGTATGCCAGCGATGGAAATATCACCTTAACAAGCATGGACAGCCCCCGATCGACTATAAAATTCATTTGGTATCTGCAATAATTCAAAGGAGCCAGGTGGTACACCAGTAACAAGCAGAGACATAAATTTTAATTCAGGAGGCTCATCAGTGTCTTGGTCTGCAAGGGACAAAATCTACACTCTCTGGCTCAGTAATCTAATCTAATGGAAAGAGAAAGCATTTTGAAGCGACACTCATCACTTCTAGGGAACATCTCTAAAAAATTAGTACATGTGTTTATGTGCATGTGTGTGCACATATATATTCAATTCCTGGCTAAATTCTTTAAGAAGTAGAGCAGGTAGGAAACAATCAGTAAATGTTTGAATTATATATAAGCTCACACTTCTTATTCTCAAGGCAATTGTTTCTCTACTGGCAGCCTGATGGCTTTATTAATGCCTTCAGTAAARGTAGGGCTGGCCACACTTTGTGGCCTGCAGGGAAAAGAAAACTAACTTGTGTAATACAAACATGACTCTAAAATGAAACCACATTTTCGTTTGATAACACCCTCTAAAAGGTAATTATCTTTTTGAGAAGAAATAGAAAACGTGGCAGGCATGATTCAGGAATTTGCTAGTCTCTCCAGAAAAGCCAGGCCAAGCCAAGATGCTTACTATGCAACAGACATTCCTGTGTGGACACTACTGACAGCCACTGTGTCTGAGTGTCCAGCTTATTACCTGCATAAACAACCTGCCAATGAACCATTAAAGGGCAACTGCGTTCTAGCCTTCCATTATACTTTTTAGAAAGCATGACTCATATCTCTCTTCCTCTAAGCTTCACTCTTTTCTCCTTCTTTGTGTTTTTGCTTCTTTCTCTTCTCTTTCTCCAATCCTCTTCTTCTTAATGGCTTTCCTCCTTACAGTCTTTCTTCTCTTTTCCTCCCTCCTTCTCTTCTTTTTAGTACTTACTTTATCTCTCTCACATTCATGTATTGTATATGGATATATTTGGGCAGGGTATGATACATTTACATAGCATACGTTATATAATATACACAAACATATGCATGTAATCTTTATGTATTTTCTCTCTTTAGAAGACCTAAGCATATGTGTTTATGTATGCACATGAATAGATAGATAAACACACACAAAGACACACAGACATATCATATATTCACATGTACACACACACACACATACCCACACATACACATGAACTCTTGACTATCCTAAAGCTATCACCTTAACTTGATATTATCATTACTATATGATCTCTTTGTGTAACTTCAATGAGCCTTAGCCATCAGGACTTGTTTTACTTCTATTCCTTTAGCTCGGGTTTTCAAGCTTAAAACCACTAAATGAAGGTCATCTCATCAGAATCATCTCTGGATCCTTGCTACCTGATCCATTTACACGGATGTTTGTTTCCCATTATAGTATTCCCAAGTATCTGACTATATGTCTTAGCCTGCCTGCTTTGGTTTTATTTATATGTCCTATCATCACTCTTCATTTCATAGAATGCTAGCAAGTACTTTCATGTCTCATATCTCCATCATAAAAGCTTGGAATTTGGCCTGGAGCTGGTAAGAGAATAGTGCATGTCTTTTTCAGAAGCGAACCAACCCCTCTGTCACTCAGGTGGGACATAATACCTGCATGAAATAAGCAATTAAAATGTCCATTGCACAAGTCAATGAGGCCCATTAGTAGAAACTTCTACCACACAATACACACAACACATTCTACAATTAGAAAGCATCTTATTGGGGTTACTAACAACATATTCCTGTTAGTTTTTAATCTGTATAACTTATTCATAAAATATGCAACTTCATGGTAGAGCATGTAGGTTTTAAATTTTGTTTTGTTTCCTGTTTTCTTTGATACTGGCCTTAAACTCACAATCCTCCTATCTCACCATAAGAAGGTAGGTAAATATCACCATAAGAAGAGTTTTCTGATCAATTAGTTAAAAAATATATCCTATAATAGCTTAAACAGTAGAGTAGGGATGGCAATATAGTGCAAAGAAATGTTAATAAATTATCTATTTGTTTTGTTAAATCCAAAATGCTTAATAATAACAATAACATTCATTTTATACAGTTTATCATGCTTTTAATTTTATTGTATTTTTAAAATATTTATTTTATTTTTGAATTTTCAATATAATTGCATCATTTCTCCCTCTCTCTTTTCTCCCCAAAGACCTCCATATGTTTCTCCTTATCCTTTAAATTTGTTGCTTCTTTTAAATTAATTTTTGTAATGCATGTATAAGTATATGAATATATRCACATATGTATACACATATTCTTAAACACATATGTACAAACTGCTCTGACTGTCTTTAGGACTGAATATTTGGTACTAGACAACAAATTGATGTTCCATTCTCTGGAGAAGATAATTTCTTCCACTCTTAGCATTCATTAAATGCCTCTAAGATCTTTGGGCCAGTTTTTCCCCACCTTCTTTGGCATGTCTTATTTTTTCCCCCTTGTTCAGCTCATGTTTAGGGAGTCAAGTTGTTGCAATGACATTAGGGTTATAACTCCTTATATTATTAGAAGTCACAATCCCATAGCAAACTCATTGATCCTCCAGCTCTTGAATCTTGGGGATACCTCTTCTGCAATGCCTCTGAGCCTGCATGTGCACTGATTTAGAGCTGTACCTATGGGAACTAGACTCCACAAATTTGAAATTTCATTTGTTTGTGTTTTCTGTAATGGTTTTTCTCTGTTACAAAAAGAAGTATTCTTAATGGCACCTAAGGGCTACACCTATCTGTAGGTATATGAGCAAAGATTTAGACTGTTTTTTAGGATTTGGCTGGTTTAGTAAAATGGTGGTTATAGGCTCGTCTACAAGTTTCATGACTTCATACTTTATCAGATTTGGGTATTGGCTAGATTTCCAATATCAGGCATGCTTTTTCTCTGGATGAACAGGTTTTAAGTTCAATTAAAGAATTGTTGTTTACTGCTAAGCTATGTGTTGAGGTTATTGTGCCAGGCCAATCACTGTTGTAGTTCATAGGTACCACAGCTGGGCAAGATTGTTGTTTGCTTCCGACCTTTGGAAGCTGGGGTGGTGCCTTCTGTTAACAGGAAATCCAGTCCTCAGTGAACAGGCATTCAGGTTAGCTCCAGCTCAAGGGACCATTAGGTCCTGTGCCTGACATTCATGCTGTCTTCAGCAACCGGCATTCACCCTTTAGAGATGAACGAAGGGCAGTCTCAATACTCTGTAATGTTTGTGTAGTCTTTTGGACAAACCTGACCAACAACTTAAAATGGGGCTTCTTAGGCCTAATTTGACATAATTGTTAGATTGTCTTTGGTCTTGGACTGAGCGCTCGTAGCCTAGTTGACAAAATTTTACTCAAATATCTATCTGTCTG